>UELX01000506.1:0-74399 GCA_900480035.1 Eupelmus urozonus
TGTATAAGCTTCTTTGTCATGTGCAATCTCATTACACTTTACATGATCATATTCTATTAAAGAACGTCGAATTGTGTCAGTGGCATCTTTGTTTTCTTTTTGAAGATTTTCAATTTCAAAACGTAATTTGTTTTGTTCCAGCTAATTAATTGAAAGATTTTTTATTAGTTGGCTTATGCTTAATTAAAATCAACATAAAATTTGTTTGAAATGTCTATTTAAAATAAAAGTTTACCTTGCAATTACTTAATTCTTCTTTCAAACTTGTGATAATGGTTTCATATTCGTGTAGAATATGATTTTGATCAAACGATCTGTAACAAATGATTGCATGTAATAAATGAAAATATAAACACAAAATATCATAAACATAACCTATAACTTACTTATGCCGCAGTACAGTTTCTTCCATGTCGATCATTGTTTCTTTTGTCATATTTTATTTTTACTGACTATGACAAATGACTAGATGTTAATTGGTAAATATAATTATGTTGTAAATGCACCATAGTTTAATTAATAATTAATAAATAGCAAATGAACCGCAAAATAAACATTACAACTGACAGTCGTTTGTAAAGCGTCCATTTTTCAAATACAACAACAAAGATCTGCAGCAGTGCTGCAAACAGTTGTAATGCTATTACCACTTGCTTGTCTAAAAAATATCTAAAATCTAATCGTCGTGTTATATTGGCAGCGCTAGTTAAAGGTACGCAGCGCGAGCGCCAGACCGTTGCTTGTTAATCAAATGAGGTGGCAGATTTTAGAAGTTCAGATAGTGAAAAATCAACTCAAAAATGACAATTGCATAATGTTTTACAAAAATTAAATTTAATAAAATTATTATAAGTATTATTATTTTATTTTTGTAATTTGCAATAAATAAATACTACACAATTATCTTTAAATTTTTATTATTAATACCCACAAAAATAAATTACAAAAATATTTTTATTTATAGTAATGTTATGTTCCATGATTATATTGTACAATTTTAAACGACAATAATGATTTACACAATAACTAAATAAATAGAAAATGAAAGGGAAATTTAGAGATTAGAAAAACAAGCTTACAATATTTCATAAAGTAAATATTTATTTTAAAAATTGCACAAATCTTGTTTTTAATGTTCAATTATCCATAGCCATTAACGAGTACTCTTATTAAATTGTGCATAAAATTCGGGGCTGGGATTGCTTTTGAACACATGGCGATTCAAGTAGTCTTGATGCGCTTTTTGTTGCTGTGCCAGTCTTAAATTTTCCTCGGCGAGCTGCTTACCCAATTCTCTGCAAAATATAAAATAAAAAGCAATGATTTTTTAACTGCATAATCTTGCATTTTCTTTTCAAGCTTATATATGTTCAATATTACGCTCTTCTGCGATCCAATTCACGCTGATAAGCTATCGCAGCAGCTGCATTACCGTTCATCAATCGATTCCATTCTTCTTCTCTCATACTTTCCTCTAATTTTAATCGCTGAAACAAATTAATTAAGGGCTCAAAATTTTATTATTGACTAGAAATTAGGAAATTTTCACTTTAAAAATATCAACATAATCTTTTATTATATAAAAAAGCTCGAAAGCTTTACCTCCATTGTCTGCAAAGTTATACAAAACAAACGTTTTCATAAATCTAAAATATTTCTAATTTAAGCGCATATAGTATTTCTGACACGCACTGAACAAAAAATAGATGCGCTTGAATTATAATTTTTAAGCTTCTGAATATTTAAAAAAAGAAAAAAATTACAGTCCCGCAAACGATGATCAATCCGCAATAATAATCGCAACCTCAAAGGAGAAACCAGTCTTTCCCCTCGCTCTCATAATACGCGGCATCACGCGGCATATAATGAAAGGAGCAACGCTCACTTGTAACTCCTCAGCCTGCCTGGCCCGGGCGTCACGGAAGCTCTGGAGCTGCTCGGGGGTCATGCCCTTGTAACGATTCGGCAGCGGCTTATCCGGTCCTTTTATGCTCCTCGCCTGGTCCTTCGACTCGGTCAGGAAGTCGCCAGTCACGTGGTTGTAAATTTCAGCCCGCGCGTCCTCGTCCTCCTGGGCATTAAGGCAGCGCTTGCGCTGCTCCTGTTCCTCGGCCTGAAAACGCGAGTCATGCTACTGTTAATTGAATACTTTCGAGGATATCGTGATATGTGCTGCTACATCCTGCGGTCATTATTTTACGCGGGTTTTTGCTAAATGGGATTTCCTCATTGCATGGAATTGCGCTTTCGATTTGAGTTGAGGAGAGGAGCTTCTGAGGTTAAAATTAAACTTTGATTACAATCGGGAGTTTAAAAGGTTAAAGCCGTATATAGATTTCATTGATTATAGAATATATTGAGAAGCTCTGATATCAATCGGGTTTATTTTAGTCAAGGATAATATTTGTGGCTTCCTATGCTAGATGATGAATAAATCAATTTTCCATATTTTTGAGAAATTGGATTTTAAAGTTTAATGTGTTTGATACCAGAGGAAACTAGTTGAATTTGAGCACTTATCTAATGCATTTAGACAATAAATACCAATATCATAATATACAGATATAATTTTTAAATATAATAAGAGTCGCCCTGGTCTAAAGCTTCGGAACTGGATAGTAGATTTATCCTCTTTTACGATTTTTATTATAAATTCGATATAAATAATAAGAAAAATTTTTTCAAAAATATTTATTAGCTACAAATATTAGTAATTTATATAAAAACTTATTTTATTTTAATCATACTTGTTTTATTCTAGTATATCTGATCTATATAAATAAATAAGTCCATTTTTCGAGATTTCATCAAATTAATGGATTTACATCACAGTTGACTTATTTGAAAAGCTTTGGAAGTGATTGTCCAAAAATAGCCTTTTTTATTTAGCTTCTAAGTAATTATCATCTCTATTAAATATCTTTTTGGTAACTCTATTCATTTTCAAAGCGGTGTAAACTCGATTTCCAAAAATATTAGAGATGTACGTATACTTATTAAGAAAGTATCATAAATTATATTAATGCATAAGCATATCTATATAAGGAATTTCGTTTCGTGAAAACTGAATTTTTAAAAGATTTTTTAACAAAGCTAAATAAATTCTGAAAATTGATGTTAAAAATTACATGATGCGAAAAGTCTTACTCATACCGCAATCTAGAAGAAAAAGGTCACTCAATCAGGATATAACTCATTTTTAAATTAATGTTCTCTTACTTTGTGTGTAAGCGGTTTTAATTTATAAAATAAAATGAAGCTGTTAATAAAGAGTAAACTGTAATAAATTAATTTTTTACACGTATCCGCCGCAAGGGAACCTTATAAAAAGCTCGCTTTAAACGTCATAAATGTGAATTTACGAACAAGAACGAAGTAGAGACATAAAATTAATTAAAATTGCGAATGTTGTAGTGAAAGTGCTGCAACTTACTGATTACTGCACAAGCGCAGCAAGAAAAACTCTTAAAACTATAAAGTCATTCGACTTCCGCCAAGTCATTGCTTTTTCATCTCTCTTGCTTTTTTCAACACATGCGTTATCTGTCCTCACCATTCTTATTCCATATTAAATAACTACTATATTTTAGTAATTCAATCAATAAAAATGATTCAAGAAAGCTTTATCAATATTAACATTAATTTAGAGAAGCAATTATATTACAAACCAGTGCTCGATTGAACCTGGCGGTAGCCTCGCTGAGCTTCCTGCGGCACTCAAGCTCCATTCGTTCTAAAGCCAGTGCCCTCTGGTCCCGAGAAAGTAGCGCTTCTTGATAGGCTCGCTCGGCCTCGCGATGTTCCTTCTCGGCGTTGCGCCGCTCCTGCAGCTGCTGCATAATCCAGCTCTGCATCTGCTCCTTTTGCTCCTTCGTTCGATTCCCCATGTTTGGATCCTCTCCTTCAAATCTAAAATTTCGCCAAAATATTTACCATATTTTATATCGTTCTTAATGAAAACTAGTACATTTCAAAAAACGATTTTTAACTTTTGTTTAGAGATACTATTTTAATGTGCAATATTAAGACATATTGCATTTTAGTATAGTATTACTCTTTGTTAGGAGCGAAGATTTATTTCTATTCTTTGCTTTACAACTTACTAAATTGATTGAGTTTTGAATATTTTAATTTTATAAGCTATTGTTAAACCCTGCTTTTCAGCTTTTTAGAATCTGGCACATTTTCAATTATCGATTGGAGTAAGATATAGGTCTTCAAATACAGTACTACGTATTTTAACCTAGCTTTCATATATAATTTATTTGTAATTCTCATTCGATATATCCAAACCATTCATACAAAAAGAGTAAATATTGAATTTTTAGAAAAAAGTTTCCGAATTATTTAAGTATGACATATCATGATGTATCGGTGGATATACTTTGATTTAAACCAGCAACTCATCGAACTTATCAAAATGTCACAAAACATCATAGTCGATTAAGAAATAATTAATTAGCTAGGAAAAGAATTAAAACCAGCCAATAATTCCTTCTTTTTTTTAATTTGAATGAAATGAAAAATGTGATCTTCTGAAATTCTTTCGTGACGTCATTACGGAATATACTATCCTTTAAAGAATGCCGCGCAAAGCGGACTGACGTCATGAGAAGTTTAAAGCTTGCTGTATCATGATCAATTTTGGAGACATGACACCAATTCACAAAAGTTCAAGAAGATGATATTCTTTAGTCTTTAATCTACTATAATCTGTTGTTAAATAATAAGTTAAATTCTTTCTTATTTTATATCGCTTTTTTTTGCTTTGACTTGAAAGTAAATTATTTATTAGATGTTAACTTTTTACTTAATAAAACAGTTAAATTATTTTTTTAATCTTTTGCGTTTATCGTTACATTTTAAATATAAATAGCAGTCGAAGCAACATAATTTTACATGAAAAATGATTTCTCACTTTTGCGCCGATGCGGGTCCCACATAGTCGCTGTCGGATTCCCTCAGGGGTCTCGTCTTCTTCAGCAGATCTGGATCGTAAAGATCGAAGTCTCGGCGCTGCTCAGGTTTCTGGTAGACCTGTCGAAAGGTGTCGATCTCCTTGTTCAGTTTCCTCCTTTCCTGAAACAGGAGAAAAAAATTAAATGAGCGCAAATTGTTTGAAAATTGTTGCAGGAAATGAAAAAAAAAAGTAAAACTTGTACTTTGTCCTGCTGTCGCTCGAGCATAATTGCCAGCTGGCTGCTGCGAACGAGTGCCTGGTCTAAGCGGCATTCTTCCTCTTTTTCCAAGTCGCGCAGTCGTTTCTTCTCTTCGACTTGCTTGTCTAAGTAATCCTTGTCTACCTGTTTTATAGTAAAGAAAGCATTTCTTTTTTAACGTTAATAATTTTAAAAATGTTGATTAAATGACTGATTAAGGATCAGTTACGTAGTTGAGCCATTTATGTTCCGTACTTGTGTATTTGTCAGTCAGTAAAAATGAAGAAAACAATAAATTTAATTTTTTAATTCTCAAACTTTTCTTTTTATTGACGCAAACAATTTTGTATCAAGTATACAAATAAGTAATAAACGAGTAAAGTTAATAAAGTTTAATGCTTTATCATTTCACGTAGTAACATATTTAAAAAAATTGTTTTTGTAAGGTAGCATAACCTATCATCAACCCAGCCTCAAAAACCAAATCAACATCAATAGCAACAAAAATCAAAAAGCGATCTCTCGAAAAAGCCTTACTCCGATAATTCTCAGCCTCGGATTAAAGATGCGCGCCTTCCGCTGCTCCTCGATCAGCTTCTTCCTCTCGATCGCCGCGGCGACTTTGAGATCTTGCTCCGTGCGGGATTTCTGGAAGTCCAGCATGATGTCAGCATCGGCTCGGGCAGCTCGGGCAGCTTCCCCCCCGCAACAATAAGATAAACGAGAGAGAGAGAGACCGAGAAGAACGAGGAAAAGACGAACGCGACGATGAGAGTCAAGTAAGGCAAATATATACGCACGCACCTATACACGCGTGCAGCCCGAGCCCGCGCGCCGACCAAAAGGGATACACACGCGGGGTGCCCAGCGTTGCTATGGATCGTTTGGATTCCCGCTTGGCTAAAGGATAATTAGAGCTCGCCCCCTTGGTGTGTGTGTACCGCACTGCTGCAGCGAGGGCCCGTGCGGTGTGTGTATATAGTATACTTATATACGGCTATCGTCGATTCTTTTGCCCCATCGCCGGGCGCTGGCTGGGAGGTTTTTTATGTGCTTTCGTTTGGGCGCTCGTGCACGCACTTCTAGAATATATTCGGGTTTTAGTTGGCGAGCTTTGGGGCTTTCGTTTGCTGCTTTTTGGGTTGATTTATAATATTGTTCTTGAGGTATTATAGGCTCTTAAAAATGTCTGAGAGAACGATAATTATTAGTAGGTTCTGAAAAGGGAGATTAGCCTTATTTATTTTAGAGAAACTTCGTTGTTTATTTTTTGTCATTGGTTATATTTTTTCCTATTATTTTAAAAGCCATTCAACAACTATTTTTCCCATTTCATTGATTAAATGCAAGGAATGAATATTTCTTTCCAGTTCATTATTATGACGCGTCCAAGGAAATTCTTTTGTTTGTACACACAACAATACTTCTTTACTTCTTCCCACGCTACTTTTTGGCAGACGATGCGAGGACATCGAATCTTGGAGAGCCACTTCATTCATCCCTTCATTCATGATAGGGCACCACGTGACGGCAATTTCTTTTTCTCAAGTAAAGAGAAAAAGTTGCGTGGGCACTCCGATTTTTGTCGACCAAAGAGAGAGCTTGACAATGTATATAGCCGAGCTGTCGATGACATCGGCAAATAGGCGTGGGTGGCTATATCATTTTTCGGGAATTTCGAGGAATTTGCGATTGCGTATCGAAGTTAAGAAAACGTTTCTTGGTATCTTGTTGAAAGATAAGCATTCTGCATATATATAGCGTAAATATTTTATTAGCTGATATTGCACTTTATGATTATAAGATAATGAAAATTACGTTAAGTGTTATTTCTTTTTAATTTAACATTACATATTTTGAAATTAATAACAAATCTTTTCTCCATCATCCATTTTATTAATATAGGTACTTCACTCACTTTGGATTTAAAAGACTATATTATTTTTTCTATGACCTTGAATTTAGTTGGACAAGCATCTTCAGTATTTGAAAAATAACTATTTTTACTCCAGTTGATGAGTAACAATTTTTAAACGTTAGCAGATTTTTGCTAATAATCAGAAAAAAATATTTTTTTTATTTTAAAAATAAAAAATGTAAGACATCTGACTACAAAAGAAAACATTTTTACAATGAATAATCATCTTCAAAATCATCACTAAATGCTATTAGAGATACAGTATTCAACATAAAAGCTGATTAATAAAATTAATTTCTTTAAAAATATTACTTGGAACCAAAAAATTATTACATTAAAAATTTCAACAAGTATCTCTGTAGATTAAGTGAGTTGAATTCGTTTGAAATTATGCACAACTCGCCAAAGTTTCTGTAGATTAAGGACCTTTGCGTAATTACTTCCGTAAACATGTTAAAATTATACAAACTTCATTCCGCATTAAAAGTTTTGCAGTTATGCAATTGAAACTATGCAGGCTAGGTGGTTCCTCTTATATTTTCATAATCCATAAAAGAATAATAATTTAGTTTGTAAAAAATATTCTCAGAAAGACAAGTTAAAGAAAGGATAAAATCGACGAAATAGCATTTACAACGTAACGTTTACAGTTTTCAGCAGGCTTTTTACGATTACGATAAGAAATAAGTATAAGCTTGAGAATATACCGTACACGTAAGATATGCCCGACCTTGACCGCGACACCTTGGAAACCCATGAGGCGTTACATAAATCGCGGAAAAGCAAAGTTTTTCACAGGAAGAATGAAACCTGAAGCTGTAGTCAGAAAACTACTCGTTAAGAAAGATTTCAAATTACGCGAACAGCGATGTCCTACCGGGCAGCGCCCTTATCTACTTATTCACCTTACCCACACTACCACATTCAATTGACGTATATTTCTTATCGATACATCTTTTACTAGCCGAGCTTGTAATTCAATAATTTTTTTAAAAGCCAAGATACACCTTAATTAACCCAACTAATTGAAAATAAATGCCAAGATTCCAAGAAGAGCGCAAGATAAGCGGCAGCGTATCAGTAGCTAAGCGCTAAGATCAATACATAACGAGCAAGCAAGTCCATTTATTCCGAACAACCCGAGAGATGTAGCTCCGGAAGAAAACAAAAACATCTCCCCAGCTTGGAGGCAGGTCAAAATCCTTCCTTGAAAATCAATCCCCCGCGAAAAACAAGCCAGCAGCCGAAAAGCCGCTCTCCCGCGCTGCGCACTCTCATGTATATAAAAGTAAAAGCAGTTTCTAGCTTGCGCGCACGTACACACATACTTACACACAGAGAGGCAGGAGTCAGCGGAAAGACTCGCGGAGATCTCCGCTCGAAGACGGAGCGGCGCCTGCGTCGTGCGCGCAGGCCATGACGTCAGTGGCGAACTGGGTCTGCCTGCCGCGCCGCCGCACAGACTCGGCCAGCAGTGCCGGCTCGCTCTCTCTCTGGCTGCGCGCAGACATTCAGTCTCGGCTCGACGCTCGATCCAACAGCACACACACACACACACACGCACGCTGCAGCAGCAGAAATCGAGCGCGACGATATATAGCTACGCAGACGAGTAACCCCCCGCGCACGCGCACCAGCTTTATTACACGTACGCTCGAACGGAGAAGACTGTATACACACGAATATACGCTCCGAGAAAGAGCAAGAAGAGAGCGTGCGTGTGTTGAGTGCCGCCGTCGCTGCGCTCTCTGCAACGGGAAAAATCATTATGCGCGACGACGCGCGCGTAGCAGCAGCAGCAGGCGCCTCGAGATAGTCGAATCGCCGAGTGAAAGGGAATATACTTCTAGTGGACAGGCCGCGAGCCCGTAGTACCTAATAGTTTCGCCAGCGCGACTCTCCCTTTTCATAGCTTCTTATCCCGCGCGCGCGGATACAGCTACAAGACTATATATATACGTAGAGAAATACATCAAAGAGTGTGGAGTGCGCGTAGTGTTATTACTGTATATATAGGTAGAGCCGCGGCAGCATCCCAAAGGCTGGCTGTAATGATCTGAGGCTGTACAGGCCCAGACGGCCCTCAGGATGAGCTGCAGCGTGAAAATCTCGAGCGGCAACGCTGCCGTCGCCAGCAAGACTTGGAGTGGCTCGCAGCGCAGAATCAATGCCCTCGTCGAGGAGGGCAGCAGCGGCAGCCCCCCGGCCAGCTCGAACCTGCTGGGCCAGAGCGCCAGCTGCCCCAGCCTCGGCCAGAGCCAGCAGCAGACTGCCAGGCAGTCCAGCCAGCAGCCCCAGGCCCAGCTGAGCACCCAGCAGATATCGCCGAGGCTCCTCAAGACTAGCGCCGCCAAGAAGGGAGAGGAGACGAGCAAGCTGCTCAGGTACATCGACGACAATGTCATTGGCAAGAATTGCACCTTCCTCGGGCCCTTTGGACGCAGAAAAGGTTCGTTCATATATCATCGTTATTTGTTGTTTATTGCCGAGGGAACTATGACACTTTTGGCATGCTTGCTTTTCTGAGAAACACCAATTTTTCTATTTCAATTCTGCGGCTCAAGAATATTCTAGAAGCAACCTTGTTAGTCAATGAGTATACATTTTAAAAGTCCTGCAGTTTGTATGTGACAGCTTGCGATAAGATCTTTTTAATTCCTTCATTAATGTTGTCAAGCGTAACGCGCATTCAAAACATACACATTATATTATTTTTTCATTCTCATTGCCTAATTATCAAGCTCAATATGTTTTGCAATTACTAAATGAACATGAACATTAAAGAATTAAATGAATCTTAAAAAAGAAAATAACAATAATAAATAGAAAAGTTTGCCAACTCTCCAGCTATCTTGAAAGCCCGTCCGTGGATCTGTTATTGTGTGCAGACGAGCGCGCGGAGCACAGGTCATCAGCGATCGCGCTTGCGTACACACTTAGCAAAACAAACGCCTTTACGAATTTACATCTTATTCTCATGCGCGAGTCTCTGGCACAATTTTACGGCTTTTTGTCATGAAAATCAGCTTCCCCGCGTCCATCACTGGAAGCCGCGCGAGCAGCTGCCCACCTATAGGTACAACAGAGCCGAGAAAACTTTTTTCTATTTATACGCTCCTTTATATATAACAACACCGAGCGTATACCCATCATTTTCCATAAAAATTTTATTTTCGTCCGGCACATATGTCAGGCCTCGTCTAGGTATGCGGCTCGTCAGAATTTTTAAAGCGAGAACTCCCGAAGAAAAAAAGAGTGATTCCTCGCGACGGGCAGCTCGCCAAAACGTGCGCGTCACCATTTTCCGAGCTCATTTTTTCTTCACCCACATAAATCCGTCATTGTTAACGTGCTGCGCCTTAGCACACTAGCTAAAACTTTTCGCGCCGCGCACACGAGATCCTCGCGTTTATTGACCCCCTTACGTGATGATGCAAATTAGGTTTTCAATCTCCTCCGTGTATATGTAGGTATACGAACGCTCACCTGCCCCAGCTCTCGCGATGTGTCGTGCGGAAGCCCTAAACGCGAGGCTCGCGTGCGCGCATGCCACTATATACAGAGAGGGAGAGAGCTACAAGAACGAGTTTCGGATTACCGAGCGCGCGGCCGAAATGCAGGTACACAGAGGCCTAACTGCAGAAAACTCGGTTCGCGCGCTGTATCGGGGATTATAGTGCTTCCTGAGTGCGCACCTGTCGCGTGCTGAAGGGATGTTGCGAGGCTGAGATGGTTGTCTGAAAAGTTTGGTTTGAAGTTTGAATGAAAGTTGTCTGTAAATTTACGGGGATAAATGTTTATGCGCGGTTTTGCTTGGGAAACTCGTTTTGAGAAAATCGATCGGTGTTTTTAATCTCTTCTTGCATATGTCCATATAAGAGGACATTTGATAAGATCAATATTGTAGAATAACTTTGTTAATTTTCAAGCTGAAAATCTGAAAAAATTTACATTTAAAAAACAATTATTATTTTTATCAAAGTGTAAAAAGTTTAAAAAATTAGATAATGGCTTTTTGAAAAAGAGGTTAATCGAAAGCCATAATGGCTGTTCGTACACGATAGATTTTCATTCGGGTATATGCCTTGGCAAAAGAAATCTTCTTAGTATTCGAAGTGTTCGATGTGCATTAAATCAAGCTTGATTTACATACTGAAAAGTACTCTTCGCTACCTGCCTGGAATAACATTATCTCAAAATTAGTAGAGAAGCTTTCGCGATTGTCGGACAGGAACGATTATCGCCCCTAATTATTTATCGCACGGTACTTCGGCAACCGTCCCGATAAAATCAATCACCCTCTCCAACTGCCTCAAACAAACATATGCGCGCAGGTATACTTAGTAAAAATCAAAATTTTTTCGAGAGCAACTTCTGCCACAAAACGTCTCAGACTCTCCGCGTATATAAATTGTTTTAGACAGCTCGCTTCTCGGAGGCTCTGTTGGGTACAGATAAACATCAATGCCGGTGTTTGTTTACCCGCGGCGACACACAGACTGTGAGCAAGCGAGCTTGCGCGCGCACGCGAGCTGGCGATATGTCGAAAAGCTTGGATAATGCGCGATTAGATTAAAAAGAGGCCGGCGGTGGCTCATTAACGATGCCGCGACGACTCAGCGGAGCTGTTGCTGCCGTTGTTTTGTCGAGCGACTTTTTATTTCTCTTCTCCACGGGCCGCAGCGAGGCCACGCGTTCCTCTATTATTCTCCGAGGATATCGATATATGCGGCGTGCGGATGAGCTATCCGTGCAGCCGCACGGCTGTGATTTGGGAGATCTGCCAGAGTCGAGATTGCGAGATGAATTGGGCCGTGCAAAGTCATCACTAGTATTATCCGCCTGGCAATTAAACGCTCTATGCTGCATTGATAAAAGGCGAGGGCGGCATCTGTACCTATATATTGGTTTACTTGGAGACGGAGGCTACTCTTGTACGTAGGAGTGATGTTTGAGAATATGCTTCAAAATTTTTATTTTGCCAAATTTTTGGTCTTACTTTCAAATTTGATGTGGAGCACGGACACGTACGCTAATGATCAACAGGCGGTATTTTTAATGTTTAGAGATGTTTTTTTAGGCCACGGTTAGATATCTGTCGATACAAATCGAACTTATTTCGACTTGCCCAATGACTCTATTTTTTCTGCACCTTATCCTGCTGTATATTTATTTTCATGTTCTAAATGAAGTGTTATTTTACAACGTAAAATAGCTAGCTTTTTTCACCATCAAAGAAAACATGAATCTTCCAATTCATAATATATTAAAAGATCTTGAAATCTCATAGTTAAAAAAAATACACGTACATTGTGAAGGTAAATTGAAAAATCATAGATTAAATTTTCCCAAAGCATGGTCTATGTAAATTATTCATTTTGTTCATTCAACCAGACCTTCTCTATTCCACAAAGCGACAAAAACAAACAACAAACGCTCGTTGAATAATCACTTAATTTTTACGGCACGTGAAAAAAAATTTACACCACAATAAGCATTTACAGAAAAACATTTTCTGCTTGCGAGCTTGCGGGTCATCAGCAGTGGCATTGTTAAGATAGTGTTTCACGATAAAGCACGAGCGAAGCTAGCACAAATACTCGTTAAATTAGTTGTTTTTGACAACTACGCAGGCTTAACTAACAGTAAGCGCGCGCTCGCACTAATTATCCAGTCCGTTAATTATTTCTCTCAAAACATACCCACGCGCGCTTAAATTTTAACAATTTTTACATTTATTACTCCGCAGCGTCTTAAAAGCGAAGGAAAAAAAAAGAGCGAGCCGATGACAAAACGAATATGCGGCAGATATTAAAAGTGGAACACAGCGCGCGGTTGCGGCGACGGCATCACCGTCGAATTTATCTTTGAAACGACTCTGTCAGGGCAACGACATGTACAATGCCGCAGACTGCAACCAGCACCAATCGACGGGCTGTTAACATTTTCGCTTGATAATTAAAAACAAGAGCGATACGTGCAGCGCTCGCGCATTATATACGCGTCTGGCGTTCGTCTTGTTTTACGAGGGCACGACTGTATTTTTATTTCGCTTCTCGTTCGCTCTGAGCGTGCGTGTTTTCGTTTTCTTATCGACTAAAAAAGAAGGCCTTTCTACGGAAGCAAACAGAGAATTGCGCGCTTTAATTGTTCTCTCGCGGCGAGCTCCTCGAAAATTTGTGCTTGGTAAATATTTTTGATCTGCCTGAACAAACGCAGCTACCGAAATATAAGCGAGCGATTTACGATAGCTGGCTGGTATTATGTAACAAACTTGGAAAGTCCAATTTATTGCTTATCTGATAATGTGAATCTCGCTCGCTCTAGCTATACCTGAAATTTCTGGCATCGCTTGTTACACATGTTGATAGACAGATAGCTAGATCCAGCTTACCGCCTCTAGCCTCGAATTAAATTTACGACACGATTTAATTATCATACCTAATTTGTTTAGCAGATATCAATCCGTACTTTTTATCTTCGTTTTATCATATATAAACGCGGGAGTAAGTTAAATAGTTTTCAAAGTCGAGCGGCCGTCTTTTGAGTTTTTAATTGCACAGGTAAAAGATCTGGACTGGCGGTGTATATTTTTAACTGGCCGCGGTAATTACGAGCGACAGTTTTAAATTACCTCGCGAACATAAACATTTAAATTAAAAGTGTTATTACTCATTCTATTATAACAAACAAGCAGCCTCGCGCGAACTTACAAAAATAAACGTGAATTCAAAGAACAATTTCGACGAATCTCATTACTTATTCATGCAACCTCGTTCGTACGATTCACGACTCTACCCTACCACGAAATTTTTCGTGATAAAAAGCAATTTTCAATGCTCGTTATTCCGTTGCCGATGAAAAGAGCCGAGCCGGTTTTTCCTCCTACCGAAACTATCCCTACGCAATTTTCAAACTTAATTTTCCGGAGCTGGACGCGCAGCGTCGACACGGCCGCGCGCAAAAAGCTGTAGACGTGCTCACGTGCGTTATGCCGGCTCAGAGCGGTATGCATGATCTTATCACGTGCACGCGCGCCTTGCATATATACACAGAGAGTGCTCGCTTACATAATTTTATGCAGCGACGCGTTTTCCGGGTTGTACCTATATATGCGGCTTTCAACGAAAAGAAATACGACCGATGACTTCTATAAGTGTATCGAAAAAAGTTAGGGTGGCGTCACTAACGTGACAACTAATAATCTCGTGGATTTTGGTTTTTCAATAAAATTTAACTGAAGTATACTTTCTCCTATTCCCGCACTAAACGCGTGTATTTAAATAGAAAAATACTTTTAAACTGTTATAAAAACAACGCTGTTTCAGTTTTAATAAGCACTTCCGTATCCGCACGCAACGAAAATAAAGCAGCCGCGTGTGTCAGAATCACGAAAATAGTTGTTGATTTCCCCAAATAAATCAGATCACGGGAATTCCGCCGTGCGGCCTTCTGCCCGTGTCTTCTTGTCGTCCGCTTGTACAGGCAAACTTTGGCAGAGCGCGACTGCACGCACATATATCACCGCCGCTTGATTTTCCTATCGAGATATATACGCGCGCCGCTTTCTCCTAGCTCGAGAATGAATGGACGCCAAAGTTGCGAGGCACACGCGATATTGCGGCACACACACACCAACAGAAGCGCCTTTTGTGTCTGTGTGTGAGCTCGCGTCTATGTGTGCGACGAGGCGCACAATGACCCTAGACGATCTTCGGAAGTTGTAAGCGTATTTTCTTATATGGGCTGACTGGCTTCTTTTACTGCGCGATCTCGTGATTTGTTTAAGGATTATTGGAGGAGGTTGGAGGTGGAGTTTTAAAGGGGTTGTAAAATTCATATGTAAGTGAATTTGGTGGCTCTTGGTTTACAGTTTTAAAGGAAGTTTACGCTTTGCCGCTTATGTAAGTATAGTTTTGACGTGTGCACTCATCGGGCAGGTATTTGGCTTGAACTTGTTTGAAATATGCTGTAATGTGATAGAGCAAACAAATATTATTCAATCTTAAGTAACGGGATTTGAAAAATGCATAACGTTTTTTTAATTTTGTTACTTAAACAATTTGCAATGTTCGTATTACAAATGCATTATACAATTATCCTTGGTAAGTTGAATTTTTTATATTTAATCATACTTATGAAATACAGTAGAACTTTTTCATTGACTTAAACCATTTTGAAAATCCAGTAAGGTCATTAGCATAAATCTCGAGTCGACATTAAGTGGACTTTTAAAACGATGTTTAACGTAAAAATCCGAGAGGCGTGTTACTGCCTACTTCTTTTATTTGAATTCTCGCGCATAAACCGCGAGGGAACGTTTGAAGAATAAGTTTATGCCACTATCTCATTACGTTTTCAAAATATACAGTTGCACACCGGGCGCTAAGCTCCAAGTATCGGCTCTAGTTTCAAAGCTGTTTATTAACAACGAAATGCGATTAAAATATCAATGTCCGAGATTTTAATGTATTTGTCAGGCGCATTAATCTCGAATGAGATATCCTGTTTGTCATTAAAAGTGATAAATTGAATTTTTTATTTTTACGCGCACTTTGCAATTTCTTAGATTAAATTTCACATTACAAAACTCGAAGCGAAGCTGCCTGTAACTAATTAAAATAGATGTCGAATAATTTTGTCTCGAAAAATTCATGCCCTATTAAATTTTGTAAAATAAATTTTAAACTCGCGCCTTCAACTTCTCGTCTGTCCGCCAAATACGCGTCTCAGCTTAGCACTTGCCAATGTTTGCCAACTAAACATCGAAACTCGAAAGGCTATATTCAAAAAGCGCTTAAATATTGATCTTCGCCTCGCATTCCACGTCCACACGCTTCGATTGTCTTGAGCGTCAGCGAACCCGATATAAATCGCTAAATAAAGTAGTGCCACATATATATATATATATATACACACAAAAGGAATCGAGATAAAAGAAGTTAACTCAATCGAGCTCCACGGCTATATTTTTATTGAACCGGCCGAGTCGTCGGATGTTCCGGCGAGAAAGAGAATCAGGGTTAAACCGAGCGAATCGGTCAGCGTCGCCTTCTCGCTCGTACCAGTAATAACCGGCGCGCGCATTATGAGAGCGTAATCGCACAGCAGCTTAATCTGCCAGAATGACGCGGGCTCGTTCCCCACGCTATTTTATTCCGCGAGTTACTAACGCGATTAGAGAGCGGAGGGGAGCGCAGACTAGGTAATGAGGATATTTGATTTTTTCGGATAATCCGATAGCGGAGAGTGAGAAATTGCCTATGCCGCGCCGAGGATAATTGGCTATCACTCGTCGGCCTATTAAATTAGGCAAGCCGATGGAGACGAAATTTATGGGCTAAACGCTCGCGCAATGGCGTAGCTTCTTCGCGCGTCGTGTTTGCATATTCATCGGCGATTTGTAATTAAAAACATTGTATTTTATAATGGGGATGAATTATTCATGGGAGCATGAATTTATAGTATTATTTGAAAATCATGCTTGATCCAAATTCGCTTTTCTTAACTATTGAGAAATCTGGGCTCGGCTTAAAAAAAAAAGCTCAAAGCCTGCGGCGTATTCAAAGAGTCATGATTTACAAAGGCCGAAGAAACACATCCATTCCGCTGTATCACGACAATATCCTCCTGCCCCGATAGTTACGAAATCATCCTACACGAAGATGCTCTTTCCTCGCGCTCGTTGTTTTCTCCTCGGACGATCAATAGTTTATATTTGCATATAATAATCTCCTCGTTTCGCCCACTGGCAATTAGATTATCTCTCGCGAGTCTCTGTATCGCTTTACTCTACGAAAGCTCGCGCATAAATCATTCATTGCCGTTACACTTTAAATCTGCCGTGTTTACTCAGTTCAAAAGACTGGCGCGAGCTCTACTTTAATCATTCACGACGCTTCCTCTACACGCCCAGTCGCGTTTTCAAGCTAAAATATGCATGCGCACGCGACGGGCAAAATCTTCCAGTCCGGCGTGTGTATATATAGGTAACTATAACTCGCTTATGTATAGCCAAGCCAGTTACACTCGCGCCAGTGGCTTACCCGCGGAAAGGAGCATTAGTTATTCAATGGTATTGCGGCCGACTACTGTAGAGGCTGTATGCACGCCAGGCGCCTAACGATCGCCACAGTATACAGCCAGTGTGTAGTAGCACATCGTCGTAAATAGCCGACGCTGGCCGTGACGTCACTGCCATAACTGCTTGTTTACGCGTGGGTGCGGAGAAAGAGCAAGAAAAGAGAGGCGCTAATCACCTCGGTCAATTCGTAAGAGCGTGTGTGTGTTTTTACGCGCCCCGCGGAGAGTAGTAAAGCCGCCTTTTTTTTTCATGCGTCGACGCGCCGATCGAACAATAAGGTATTAGGTATGCGCGTATTATTTGCCGTGGCCGAGTGATGAATAATGCGTATAAGTAATGGTATACTCTTGGCTCTTCGAGAGTGCTAGGAGAGTTACGAGGCGCCTGCTGATTTAATCATTTTTTTCTCTGCATCTTTACTTTGTAGATTTTATAGCTTTGGAAAATTTGTCGGGCTTTTCAATGTAGGTTATAAGCAGAGTGATTGTTATGAAGCGAATATAAGCGTAACTTTTTGCTGCTGAGTTCTATTATAAACTTTCCTATTGTATAAATGCGAGTTACGCGTACACATAGCATTATGACGACGTGAACAGAAGAAACGTTAGTTGTATATAGAGAAAGACAAAAAATTAACAATCACTACCATGTTTTTGTTTTCCCCTCGATGTTTAATCAACATCACAGTGAACTACTTTCCCGTATAGCTCAAAATATGCGAATGCTCGAGAAAGAATCTCATAAGCTCATCGCTATTCTCAGAACGAATGATAGACCACTTAGAGATAAACAATCCACCCATAAAGCTCCATTCGCCACGAGCTTTTCGCATTTCCGAAACTCGCTCCTCGCCGTGAAAATAAAACACTTGATCGTAATAACTTAGCGCCGAATAAAAAAAAAAAAAAAGAAGAAGATAAATCAATCCCCCTTAAATCACTCTTGACAGCTCACGCCCAATCCAAAGATTATCGAAAAAACAAACGACGGCGACGAATCCCGATGAGCTCTGTTATCTCATAGTTGAGCTCACACGCGTCTTCGTTTTTTCGGCTGGCACGACACGTGACCTCAAGGCGGCTTTTAGAGAGCCCGCAAATAGACCCGGCCCAAGTAAGTATAATTGCGCCGCGCGTGCGGCCCCCGGAATGTCAATGATCTCTCGCTCTCCCGAGCTCCTCCCAGTATGAGTGCTTGTGTGTGTGTGTGTGTGTCTGTGTGTATTTACATGAAGTTGTACGGCTGCCACGTGCTCGCTTTATTCCATGCATAACTAAACGAGCGGTTCGACTACGTAGTATATATGTCCGCATACTTTCTCTTTTTGTTTACGTTATTGTTCGCGCGGAGAGAAGGAGAGTAAGGCCGTACGTAAGAGCCAATCGATAATTTTCTACGCATCCGCTCTTTTGAATGAACTGGATTTGCGTTTGTACGTATGCGTTTTCGAGATGGAATTCCAGATTTTTTATTGTAATTATTCAATTGTTTTCCTGGTAGTAACAAATTAGGGATATTTTTAAAATTTGCGATTCACTATATGAATGTATCAATTTCATAAATTTTAAAGTTTGAACTGAAATGCTTTTATCAAGAATTCAAATATTTAATTAAAAGTTAATATTCGTTAAAACATAAGTCAATATTGGTAAAACAATCTAATTGCATAAATTAAAAGTGAAAACAGAAGATTTCGCGAGATAACAGTTTTAAACTAAAAATTAAATGTATATATATTTATCTAAAAATTATGCATAATCGAACGTTAAGAGCAAATTAGAATATGAAAAAAAGAGTTCAAGGATACGCAAATAAAAAAAGCTCTCATTAAATTCATTATACTATCTCGTAAGATTAATGATTTCAATCTATTCAACTCGGAAATTTGCTCTAATAAAACAAAGTCAACAATGAAGCCTGAAGCATCGCTTCGAGCCGCGCAGTGTGTCATGCGGCAAAAATCTTCAAGAGCGCACTTTCGAAGAGCGCTCGGGAAAAAAGGAAGAAAGAAAGCTTTATTTTTAACCACCATAATTTTGGCATTGAGCGAGGCAAAATTGCCGGCTTTGTAATCGTTGCGCGTGCTGCAGTTAACTTTGAGCCACGGAGGCCGATTCTCTGTGCGCCATGTCTGTTTAGTGACACGGAGGCGATTCAGGAAAAAAAAGGAAACTTATACGTGTAGCCTTCGCCTTCGCGTTGTCGTTAAATCAAGCTCGACCTTTTTACAGTATGCGCGCGCGAGCGCTTTAACAGTCGTTAGCGCTCTCTCTCGCAAAGAAGCAATTATACTTCCTCCTTTTTCTTTTATGCGCTTACGTTTTCCTCGATGTCCTGGGACTTTTTTTATTTCTCTGCTTGTTTGCACGTCATTACCTTTTAAATGCAATGTATTTGGCAATGAAGTCGTGTAACTTCAGGATAAGTGTGCTAAAATTAAAGAGGAATATACATATATTTTTTTGTGCTTAATGGGTGGGTTGTGATTTATAGAAGATATAAAAAGTCCATTAACATCAGTCGCCATAATTCTGCGACTTTTAATTTAAAAAGGAATTCAACAATTATCTTTATTGGCACTCATTGATATGTAATTTCCTTGCATTATTTTCGAAGAACATTGTTATCTTATGTATACAATATGTATTTATTTTTAATCTGGCAATATCGTACGTTCCGTCATGAAAATTATTTAACCGAAACAAAACTGTTATAAGGTTAAAAGTTGTACGCGGAAAGTCTCGGCAACTACAAAATAATTGATATTTTGTCTTATTTTATCGACGAGTGACCCTGGAGTGTTCCTAAGATACCGAAGAGCCGGCAAACATCGATACTTCGACGTGTTTGGAGATATTTTTTCCCCAAGGCTTCGCGCACTTTTGTGAACGAAATATACACATTATACGGTCTCTACACTCATCGAGCAGAATCCTTCGGCAGAACCTGAAGTTTTGTGAGATTTATGACTCGCGATAAATTTCTCATTTCCATAAAAGGGTTCGAAATTGCCTATATTTTTCTGCAAACATCTTTTACCCTTGGGGTGTGTATCGAACGCGAGCCAAGTATTAACGTCCACAAACTCCACGCGGACTGCTAAAGAATGCGGTTTTATTCGTAGTTTGATAGGACACGTGCGACTTTTGATTTCATGCAAGAGCCTTTATCTTTATTTTGAAATTTTTCCGAAAGTGCACGCTTTTTCTGAAGAGGGCGAGTATAAGAATTTTCATGATGTATAGCTCGCAAAGCTCTTTATTGTAACAAGTTTTATCATTTTATACTTCTGCTTATAGTTCTCAGTTACTTTATATTTCAAAGGTTTAATGCCCTTTGTGATACTTGTTAAATATAAGTATGCTATTTTTACGTTCTTAGCACGCGCCCTTATTTATCATTTCATCAAATCGCTTTTACTAAATCCTGCTTTGTTAAGTACATTCGCTATCAATCATCTTAACAGAAAATGCTGGCTTTTATTATCAATCCTCTATTATTATGTTATCGCTTTTCAAAACTTGTGATTGAAAGGTTTGATAAGATAGCATTATAATGAAATTAGTGAAATCATTCACCAAATATGTATATTTCTGACTTGTACCTCATCAATCCATATAAATAACTTCATCGAAAAATCTATACTTCTCAAGTTTCAAAAAAATCACTTCCCTTGATTAATCTCTCTAATTTTCTTAAAAGCCAAAGATCACCCGTCGATCATCTCGAAATAAAAAAGAGGTAAACAAAATCGGGCCCTTCTCGAAACGATATAGCTTCACACGTAGCATCCGTATTTTTGCGCGCGGCAGGCGTCTCTGCAACACGTGCCCCAGCGAACGTGGCGTGTCGATTCCATTAACGGTGACGAGACACGAACGAAGACACACTATACACTTTCGGTTCGATCTCTCCCCACGACACGCGAGGCGTA
The DNA here is from genome assembly GCA_900480035.1 of Eupelmus urozonus. Lineage (NCBI taxonomy): Eukaryota > Metazoa > Arthropoda > Insecta > Hymenoptera > Eupelmidae > Eupelmus > Eupelmus urozonus. The sequence continues at coordinate 21,096 of UELX01000506.1, forward strand.
GTTTCCAGCTGCCGCGCATAACGCGAGCATCGTAAAGAACTCCAAGCTGAAATTGAAATTCTTTGGACTGCTGAAAAATGTAATTTAGATGTTTGCGTATTATACAGTGCGAGGAGTAGATATAGGAGTTAAATTTATTAAATTCTTTGATTACATTGCACGTTTTGTATGCCTCATATAATTATAAAACGCTGTGCAGTTGTATTTTTTTTCACAAGTTTAAAATATTGCAATCACGCAGTAATTCCCCTCGCCTGCTCCTTGAAATATTCCACACGGACAAAAATAGTTCATAACAAGAAAATCCTCTTGATTACCTGCTCTTATCTTGAGAGATATTATATATCTTACAGCGTGGGTGCAAAAAACTGCAGCCTAGTAAGAGCTGGAACTATAAATTTAATTATTTATCGGCGATAACTTCGGTTGTTTACAGCGCTCGATTGAAGAGCAATAAAATCGCACGAGACGGGCAAATGTTCGTCGAAAGTGAAATGCGGATCTTTTGTTCCAGTTTATATGAATAATCACCATAATGATTTTACGAAGAATTAATATTAAACAAAAAAGACAACAATGAGAACGAGCCTTCACAAAAGAAATGACTCACAAAAGCATTTAAAGTAATAAACGGTGCTAAATATTAATTACTCAGCTGTGTATCGAGCGGATCTCCAGCGTCTGTATTACATATAATATCAACTGACCAAGCTACCAAAATTACAAGTAATTAACCTCGCGTAGAGCCGTAAAACATTTAATACACGGTTCCGTACACGCATATTTCAAAATTTTTATTAAACCGTCCGCATTTGCGTAACGCCTTTAAAAACGGATGCAGCTCGACTCTTACCACACAAATAAAGCCTTTCATACATCCCTAAAAAAACTGGTAAACGATAGAAAAAAAAATTGGCCGTGCTGCGCAGTAGTGTAAGATCCTGGCGCGTCGTTGACCGCTTCTCGCATTGACATTCAACGCATTTTCACTTCCCGCTCTCTTTCTCCCGGCGCGTGAACTACGAAGGTTTTACTACTGAGCACGCGTGTCCTTGGCAGAGCAGCTCCCCCGAGATATACGGTAACTGCGCGCGCGCAAACTCGGAGGAGAGAAAAGCTTACACACAGACGCGCACATATACACACACTTGGAAGCAGGAGGAAAGTTATCGCGCAGGCTAGCGCTCACGTATCGAATTCGATACACGCCCGTGCGTATTATTCTACTCGTTATTCTCACTTTTCAAGGCCAATCTCACGCATGCGTGTTACAGCGGCTATCTAAGCGAAGGAGGGAGAGAGAGAGAGAGGAAAACATCGGGCGCAAGCGCGTGTTACGCAATACGGAGCAGAGCGCGCTTGATCCCTCCTCCCTTTTACTATGATTATGTGTATCCGCGCTACCTAATCGGGCCTCGGATGCGGGTTTCGAAAGACTAAAAGAGAGAGAAAAACAGAGAGATATAAGATGGTGAAGCCGCCGCGAAATAATAAAGAGTCGGTCTTTCGATGGATGATTTTGCTCTGAAATTTCTCTTTAAATACTGGGTCGAGACGCGTTGTTATTTCACAAGTGTTTGGACGATGGGAAAAAAATTGGCAAATGTATAATGAAGAGGCGCGCGAACAAAGAGCGAATACTCGAGAGTCGATTAATGAGGGCCGCGAGAAAGTCTCGAGCGCTGGAGGTGTGCGCGTTTATATAACGTGCTTTGAGAAAAAATTAGATGGGTTTTCTGCCGATGAAAAAAGTTTATTAAATTTCATGAGTTGCTTTTTCTGATGCAAATATTACAGGAGACTTCAAAATGTCATATTTTAACGTATATCGTGAAATAGTTTTGATAAAATTATCGCGGCTTGATAAAAAAAAATACTAGTACCATTGTAATTGAAAGAAAACGATCTAATGAGGTTGAAAATTAAAAACAAAATAAAATAAAAAACAAACAAACAGCATTAAAATTTTCCTCGACTTTCCTTATCATTCGAAACAACATATAGATTAATTAACCAATCACACAGGCAGATAGCAAAAAATTCAGCACACACACTCGAGTTGTATCGTTAAAACCGCAGAGCCAGTCAAAGCGCAGCGGCACTTCCTCGTCGGCACACAATAGCGGCAGATAAAATTATGCAGCCGCTCCGCATCCTCGCGTGTTCTATATACAGCGCTCGTTATACACAAAAAAAGTCGAGCGAAAAGAAAAGAAAATTATCGCTCGCCACTCGCCAGAAGAGAAGAAAGAAAGGACACATAGACACACAGCGCGCGCGGCGCTCGGTTTATTCGCGGACGTGACTCAGAATTCGAACCACGAGAGCTGGAACACGTGACGAACGCGGGGACGCACGGCTGTATAGATGCACATGGCTCTGTATAAAAGGCGGAAAAAAGTGCCTCTCGCCGATGATGGAAAACAAAACGTGATGCGCTCGAATATGTGTAAACTGGATGAGGACGACACAGAGATCGTCTGCGTAATTTAGCTCGTCATCGTATAATGAAGAGAAAAAAAGTAAGTCCGCCTAGAGCGGACGTCTGCCACGTGAATCGTCGCCAAGTTTTCGCGATAGCGCGGGACACGCGAGCGCAGCTCTCTGTGGTGACAATATACGAATTACGTCAGCGCGTCGTCGTTGCACTTTCCGCGCTTAGGAAAACTCCAGCGCGATTATAAATTTCGCAAACTTTCCACTATGCGCGCAGGGAGATCGGCGTGGGCGAGAGCTACGATTTTGGCCGAGGGCCAGCCAGCGTCTTTGTATCCCCCGCGCGTTTCCGCCTTGAGAGCAAGCCTACGCGGCCGCGCGGGTCGCTCGCTTTATTGTCATGATAATTACGATTTCGCTCCGGGATTTGCGTATTAGTGTTTTAGCCCAGTTTTCGCGATCGGTTGGTTGGATTATATATGAGCGGGGGTGTGAGTTTTGGAATTTACCGAGCGTGCGTTAATTTACGTGCGAGTTTGTTAAAGCTGAGTCGACCTGTTTGCAAAGTTTGTTTACAGAAAGCAGGATATACGACAATAACAGGCTTGTTTTCTAATAGAACAATCTGAGCTTTCAAGAGCAGTGGAAAAATTTCGCTATATATATTTGATAAACCGCAATTTTTTCAAAATAAAAAACTGATAGTCAAGTCTGCACGAACTTAAAAAAATCCACAACAAAAATAATATACCTCAATCGCGACTCAACAAACTGCATCTACAAACAAAATATTGCCGCACTAATGCCTAGACTTTCAGCTCGAGCGAAATTGATCCCGGCTGCAGCAGCAGCGGCGGCGAAAGAACAGCAAATTATCGCGTGCGGTTAATCGAATGGTTGCGCGCGCGCGAGCGCAGAGAGCGAATTACGCAACGCGAGCGCAGCTACTCGCATGCCTAGCTCTCTAGCTGCGGGCGGAAGCCGCAAGCGCGCTGCATATACGAGTATAGATCTGCGTTTCGTGGATATTTCGCACGAGAGCGCGGCCATTTCGAGGCGGTGTGTGATACAGTCTGAGCGATCGGAGGACGAGCTCCAGTTCACAGCTGGCTCGTGTGGTTGATCGAGTTTTCTGTATAGCTGAGGCTTTTCTGGAGATGATTATTACTCGACAAATAAAAAAACAATTTTTCGGCTAATTATATAAGAGATAAACCTGTAGGTGATCCCTGGTGACACTAATTTCTCTCGTCTATACAATCATAAAAGCCCACTTATGGCGAAGTTATCAAATATTTTCCGATAACAAAATAACAAACACGTTATATCAGTGTCCCCTAGTAATTATACAGTATATGTAGTTTCTGTCGTAAAATGAAGTAATACTGCCAACCGGAAGAAGATAATCACCCCAGCAACGAAACCCGTTGAAATAATAGTCGATTTACTGAATTATATAGTTACCCGAATATACAAAATTATTTAGTACTCACACTAGCGCCTAATAAACTTTCGCTTTTAAAAAATTTGTCAATCCAGCTCGTTGCCTTATCAGCCCGACCATCAAGTCTATTTAAAAAAAAAAAACCCAAGCAAAATGCGTCTCTTTCCTCAACATGCAGTCCTCCTCTTAAAAAATGTGCGAATTCATATTGAGTTACGTCGCTCGCTCGCTCCGAGAATTTGCGATCATTGAAGCAATGCGCTGAAAAGCTCGCAAGAGGGAAGACAATCATCGGCAGGAATCAAGATGGGACCTTTATTGAAACTGTAGCGGCGGCGGCAGCTGCGTGTATACTCGGAATTGTCCCGCTCTGGCGCGTGTATAGCTGCGCAGCACCAGTACGATGGACGTATAAATAAATCGACCTCTGTGCGTCGTCGATCCATCGCCGATCTTATAGACGTTCACGTTTAGAGCAGCTCTAACGTCGTGTACAGACCGAACAGTCGAAGCCATTCATCGAGCCTTCGTTATGTGGACGCTCGATGCTAATCTTACCTACTTTTTGCTTAACGGGAAAAGAGCTAAGTCGTTCGGTGATTTTTCTTCTGTGTTGGATTCAATTAAGGGCAGGTTGCCTTTTTTTGGAGTGTCTGCGTTGATTGGATGTCTTGTTAGAGCTTGTGCTGTTTTGGAGGTGGATTTGAATATATTTATGGTTTTGTGAAATCGTTGTTTGTTTTTCTTTTATACTTAAGGTGAATATATAACCAAGATGCAGATTTCACAAAGTTTTTTGAACTGTTAAGTAATGGAGAAAATATACTTTAGAACTTTTAAAAGAGCATAAAGAACTTTTTAATTCACTTTATGCAACTTAAAAACAATATTTCGTTCTGAAACTTTTTACATTTTTTAACATTTCAGACGACACTTCATAGCGAAAACGGAATAAAAACAAATTATCATTTTTATCATCAATTAAAAAATTAATTGTTCGACCTCTTTACAATCACTTATATAATACATTATAAATACAGCTTTACAGTTATCGCTTGTCGGGCTGAGAGTCGGTTAAAATCGGTCGACTTCTATCCTTCACCAGATGCACTCCTTATGTCAGTTTTAATGCGATTATGATTAAACGATGGCAGTCATATCGAACAGTCACCAATGCGAAGATACATTTCCATCGTATCTTATCTCGCACACTTTTATTTTTCTGGATTAACTCAGCGAGGCAGCTCTTTTATTACTTTTTTAAATTAAAAAGTTCTTCTTTTTTATGATGACTCACAACGTAAATTGCTTAGCTATCTTCTTTACTGTTTGGATAATCAATCAACTACCAACACTACTGTTATGGTTTTGAAATAATACGCACGATGCAAAAACTAAAATATATATCAATCCTTTCTGAAAGGAAAACATATATATTATTCAAACCCTAGCGTGCAGCTTAGTGTAATAAATTTCGTCACGGCAGAATGTAGAATACTTTTCTTCGACAACATCGTGTTCCATTCGCTTCACTTAACTTCTCCAAGCACTGACGTAAAGTTCTAGAAAAAAATCTCAAGCGCGTCGATAAAAACTTTAGAACGTCTCTTTAGCCGTATATCCTGGTATAAAGTGTGAAAAGTAGCGCTTTCCATAAATGGCTGAAAATCAATCGACAATCAATGCCGTTGTGCGAATTATTTCTTCGCATTTCTACGCGGATGTATATTGAAAGTCTACTCGTCTTTCAATCGTCATTTTAAAGCATTTCGCATCCGTTTGCAATTTTGTCGCGTGCTAATAATGATTAGAATGCTCACCTTTACAATTGCTAGCGCTGACGCTGTAAAAAATTGATCAGTCTCTACGGCCCGCGGCTGGAAATTTCGCGAATCGCATTACTGCAAGCATATAGGATAATGTTCATCGTCGGTGCGCGAATCGCCTGATCGGCTTTAAGTATGCAGCGCAAAAACTAAAAATATATGCGTGTATAAAGTAAGCGGGGCGACGCAGTTCGATAAAGAAATTTCTTGAAAAATTGCATTGGGTTGCTTTGCAATGCATTTTATTAGCTGGACTGTAAGTTTATGCTTAATTTGCTCATTGAAAATGAAGCTGAATGGCTTTTCCTTATATTTATTTAATTGATTATTTATCGATTTATAAAGTAATGGTTCAATTAAAAAGTTTATAAAAAATTTTAAAATTTAGTCTTAATACTTTTAATAAGGTCATTTAAAATTAATCTAATTACATGATTACCTTTAATCTCTAACTTTTTTCTTTACACAATATCTTTTTCTGTTACAGGTTAGTTCGTTGATCCTATATAACTAATTAGTGCTTTGGCTATTTTGGTAAGTTAATTTGTCTAATTGGTCTGTAAGAAATGATGTTGTTTTCCTAAATTTTGTAGGCTTGCTACCCCAAATGAATTACTTTTTCTTACTTTCATTAATGTTTTTGTCATAGACTGTCAATCGAAGCAAAAGTAATTAGATATTTGAGAATGTATACAAACTTACATGAAATTTTCAATATGAAAATAAATTTCTTATCGTCAATTCTTTAAAATTTTTAATAATATGTATATTCACTCGATAATCATAAACACTCGACAATTGCATAAATATTACGCTAAGTCGGTAATCAATAAAAACAATATGGGACCTAAAACTGACTTTCGACAATTTTTTCTCACAAGAGGTCAAACTTTTGTATATTGCAAATATAACTTCAATATAGAATAAAATCTCGGAGATGTCGTTCTTTTTTCTTATCATTTAAAGCTTGTTATTTTTACAAACCAATATTTTCAAGCTGCCAAACTTTCTCCTTTACTCCTTTACATTTTCCGTGAGTTAAAAATCATAATTTTCTGCCTCTCTCTATCTCTCAGGCAGCAAGGGAAACGCCCTCTTCTGCCGACGCTTCTCGAACGTTCCTCCCCTTGAACTCCAGCTCCAAACACCTCTTCCTCCAATTAATCCGCTGAAAAGAGCAATCAGCCGCCTCTATCAAATCCCAAAGAATAGCCATAGCAGTTCCCTCGTAAAAGAAAGCTCTCCTCTCTCTTCTAATCAGCTCTCTCTCTCTCTCTCGCTCCCCAAGACAGCTCCAACGCGCGGGCGTGCGCGGGCGCTAGCTTTTCAAGGTCCGGGCTGTTCGATCGAAGCCGGCGCGCGCGCTGCAGCAGTTTCTACGCTGCAGGCGCGCTGCTATATACCTATACAAGCGAGTGTCGAGGCTATAAAAGCCTGCCCCGCTGCGCTGACTGGCTGGCTGGCTCGCTATCTCCTTTTTCGTTGCTTCCTGCACACGAGGGGATATGTATGCACACACTCTGGAGCGAGATAAAGGAAGTGGGGGTTACGTCACCGGGGCGTTTTACGGTCACAGGCGACGAATTGCGCAGCGCGCGCGAGTTGACAATCGATGAGCTTTGGTGGGCCTCTTTTCGTCTTTCATCATCTCGAGCTCCTTGTTTATATATGAGAGCGAGGGGAGAGAGCAAGAGAGCACACAAGCACAGCTGATGCGACGCAGGCGCGCGCAAGTGTCAGGGTTGCGCCCCTGAGATTCAGGATATACAGTTTAACCATTTGCACTTCACTTTATAAATACTTGCTTTTATGCACCAACTCGTTTAACTCGCGAGGGTCGACTGCGAGCGCGCGACTCTCTCCCGCTCGGTTTTCCATTTATCTTTGGTAAACAATAACGCGAGCTGCTTTTACTAATGATTTCCTGACAGCAGCGCGAGCGAGTCCTTGTGTCGTCGCTGAAACGCGCGAGACCTTCGATGTCATATTATTTTGAAAATTACGAAATCGAGGCAAGTGCGGTAATAATAGGTGCACAGAGACACCACGTCTATACAGATGGCCAGACGAGAGACGAGCCTAAATGCAGGCGGCCTGTAAACAGACGTGACGTGCTCTCGAAGATCGTTTCTATAGAGCTACTTTCGGACGTTTCGACAGACACTTACATGCTGTTTATTGTCGAGTTTGGCCTGCTTTTGAATGCTAGACTTTGCAGCTGTCGCGCAATAGATTGTAAACAATTTACTTGGTAATTTAATAAAATAACCTTATTTACTTCATCGAGGGAACAAACTTTGATCTTTGCCACATGATTATTGGAAGGTGTATTTTTAGTCACTATTGTTTTAGACACTTGCGTTGCTAACTAATTTTAGGACATTTATTTATTTATTGTACTTGTAAACATCTTTGCGGTTTATTGAAAGTAAGACTGCTAGTCATATTTCAGGTTTAATTGTCTTGTTTTTGCGAATGAATGAAAAGATGCGAGCAAGTTGAGGGTTAATCAATTACATGAGTGAAGAAAAATAATTCCTTCTGGCTATTGTATGGAATCAATTCACTAATTTCCTTTTACTTTCCATACACTCGATTATTTCCACAAAAATCAACTCGCCATAAAAAATTGTTACTAAAGTTTATAAACAAAAATGACAACGATGAGTACATTTTGAAAAACAAAAAGCCATAATGTAATTAAGAGAAAAGCTTGATCAAGCGAAAAAGCTCGAAACGTGAAAAGTCACGCTCTCCGCACTTTCGTTCCACCCTTAATTCGCTGCTCTCGTGACACATTTCAGTGCACGCCCGCGCCGCAGTCCTCTCTCTCTCATATCCTTGAAAGTGAAAGTGCTCGCTCCGTGGCGCGTCAGCCAAGGGCTCGCTCCGCGCGCAACCCATACGCGGAAAAGACGTTATACGGCCCCATAAAAAGGCCTTTAACAAAAACCGCCCGTGACTCTCTCGCGCTATCGTTAAAAAAAAAAAACACATAAAGGCTAATAACTCGAGAAAAAATTCCTACACGTAAAGCGGATGTGGGAAGGGAAATAAAAGGTTTGCCCGTAGGCGGACGCGCGCAGGGAGGATCGATTTGTCGGCGCGAGTGAAAGTGAAGTCAGCGGGGTCACGTCGGGACGCACTCCGCAGCGAGTTTCCCATCCTCTCATTATTCCTCCCCCCTCTCCTCTCTTTTCCTGCGGCGGACTTTGATAGTCACGATTCTCGCGAATTAGAAAGGATGCATTAGCTCGCTGAATTCCTTTGGCTGCTGCAGTCTACCTGCTCCGTGTCTGGTTTATTAATTATTGTGCCGCGAGCTGGACTCGCGGAGAAGTTTGCGTTGACAAATTGCGGACTCGAGAGGATAGCGAGTAAGATAAGATGCGGATAAGATTAGATAGGCGCTATTTGAGGCGCTGCACCGAGAGAGCTAATGAAACACTACAAGTATACAGCTGGCACTTTTTCAAATAAGATGGATGGGACATGCAACCGGTCGTTCTCCAAATTTAATCTATCTAAAATATTGTTTACAGTGGCTTGCTTGGCAAGGCAAAAATACGATAGCAATGCAGTTCCAGTGCGAAGCGAAAATTATCCTAAGGTATATCTGTACGTAGAGAGATATATCAGGAAAGTGCGCGTTCCGCATGGCCGGTCTCGTTTTTCGCCCACTTCCTCTCGAATATTCCTTCCATGTAGCCGCGACATCGATAAATCATGAGAGCGCGCGAACAAGCCCGCTTTATCTCTCGATATCCGAATTCAATCCAATTTCCAGCGGACGAAAATCGAATCCCGCTGCGCGCGTATACACAGGCGCACTTTCGCCGCTGCTGCTCAGTGTAAAAGTGAAACTAGGAAACGCGCTCTGCACTGCAGAGCGGCCTTGCCGAGGGGATAGAAAGTGATTTATTGAGATTATCTCAAATGTAATCGTTGCCCGCGCGCGCGCGGGCCTATACATGCGCCAAAATGTTTCAATGAGATCGTCCGCTGCGACCGTTAATTAATTTATCCTTCTTTCCCATGCACGCGCGGTGCCGGCACGCAGAATCGGAACGCGCGCACCACCGATCAAGTGAAAGTGTTGCTACGCCTACGCGATTTATCTATATGAAAAGGATATCGTGAAAACTAGCGGATGCACGCGGAGTCTGCGTACACTAGCTTTAGGTAAGAGAGTTAAAGCTAATTTTTGTCCCCCATGGGGGACTGAAGGAAATCTATTTTGTAAATGGACACGTGGTACGTGTACATACGAGAGTGTATATACGTATAAAGAAAAGGCACGCAGCGAGGCTCGAGTATATATGTACGGTACAGTAAAAATACATATTCGCGCTCTCGCGCGAGAGCGGTTTGACGTCCGTGACCCAAAAACGTCCATCACGTGATCCGGCCGCGGGCCGCCGACCACGTGTACGCGCTCGAAAGGCTCCTATATATGTATATATATGCTTATATGTACGTATTATACAGCGCACAAGCTGCCTCGTCATTGCGGGGAGAGCAATACTACCTTACTTACTCGAATATACATACGTCTCTCTCTGTGTCTGTGTGTACATGCAGCTCTTTTTCAGACTTATTTGGACATATGTGCGCCCTGAGAGAGCCGAGTGCGAAGCGAGGACTTTGCGCGATATGTGTAGCTGTTTTTGTTCTGCGCCTTAAGAGCTTGCTGCTCTCTACGCTCTTACTTTTGGAGTAGCTTTTAATTTTACCTCGGGACGCTTCCGCGTTTTCGGGGAGTTGCGTGGTTTTGAAAGCAATTTTTCTCTCTTCTCCATTTGTGCTTTTTCTTTGAATAAGAAAAAGAGATAAATAATGTCTTTTCACTTAAAGGGTATAACGCTTGAGAATGACGGAAGACCCTGGGGTTCGGCAAAAGGCCAAGGCTATTTTTTCATCAAAATTCGTTCTCCTTACTTTTACTTTTGGTAAGCAGAGAATTTTTATGACTTTCTTCCGAAGGCTATTTCTGATTACCTATAATTAGCGAAGAAAATTTCGTTAGAAATAATTTTTACAAACCTTTGCCCAACTATAGGAGCTTTTGCTTGTAGAATATGTAAAACTTTCTACCTGCGTATAATAAAGCTCTTGAAATTGATTCGAAGGCAATTTGCTTTGATGAGAAAATGAAACCTTTTTAAAATCCTACGTGCCGAGCCGTGAAGGAGCTACTTATCAGAATGACTTTCATCACTTATCAATAGCCTTCGAATAATTTAAGCCCGCGAATATATAACAATTGTATAAAAGTACGTAATCAATAGCGGCACTCAAATCCTTATGCAAAGCCACGTTCTCTTACCGAACTATCGTGCAGTTAATTTCAGGATTCTTTCCAACCGCTCGGCCGTAACTCGCACATTATACAAGAGTCTCGGAAACAAACGCAGCTTTTGTATTAGGGTCAGTCGATAGCGATGTACCCCGCTATCTTTCTTACATCCAAGAAAACTTACGTACATAAAGTAGCCACAATAAATTAGCCTCTCCGTATGTAGAGCGCCGATTGATTATTCAGCTGGTATACGATGAGCCGAGCGCGAGACTCCGACGTGTATAAAGACAGGCGCATATTCGCGATATACATTTTTCTGCGTCGCAGAATATGACGGAAATATAATCAAGTGGTGCTGATATGACGCGAGGCAGGTACATAGCGAGGAGGCGCGACAAGAGAGCTGCTGGCTAAGCGCGCGCGCGCGGCTTGGATTTCTGGCGAGCTGAGTTCAGCGGATTTTTTCAGCAGCGAGCCTTCTGCGCCGTACGTATTTAAGGAGGCCGGAAGGGGAGCGGCTACACCCGATATGATATTTTTTTTTTTGCGTCTTACAAGACCAGAGTAAGCGAAAGTTCCAGAGAACTCGTGGTTTCGCCAGCTTTTCTCGGCAGCGACGTTTTTCAAAGAGAGGACTCGTCAGTCAATGTCTTGGGCTTAATGACTTTTTAAATGATGTATTGCTTTCTTAGACCATTAAAGTAAGATTTGATGACACAATGCTTGGTATGTTTCACGGATTCGTGCTGTAAGATATCTGGTAAATTATGAAATTCTTTATGGGTATACTTTGACGTGCAATCGTTTCTTACACTCAGTATACCTGTACAATATCTGTTTTTCATATGGAATACTAGAACGTTCTTTTTATAAGCACTATTATGCTATAAAATTTTAAATTGTCACACTTATGATTATTATCAAAGATATAATTTTAATAAATTTACATTAGCCTCGTAACTTGAAAAATTTCAACAACTGAATCGTACTCCTTTAAAAAGCTGTTAATGTTAAACAATCATAAAAAGATTTAGTCCGCACTAAAAAATTTCTCAGCCCGTTGGAATTTCATGTTTTTTCTGGCCGCAAGAAGAAGTAAGGAGTGCGCACGGCAATAAACGGGGCGCTAAAAAAAGAGTCCCTTGTTCGACAAAAGTGCACGCGCGCGTCGAAGAAAGTTCTTTTATTGGCCAGATGTTCCAGCGTGCGCGAGCGCGCGAGAGCCACAATTGCTTTGTAATTTGGCGCTCGGCACTGGGAAAGGCCCAACGCGCCGCCATCATCGCTCATATTACAGGGAATGTTTCGCATATCGTGCTAGAAAATTGCCTTTGTTCTTAAAGGTTCCTCGAAATCCCTCGTTATTGCTTTCGATTGGGGAAAAACCCAGGATCAGCCGAGTGAAAAACAAAGTCACTTTGGCGCATGCGCAGTCTCCAGCTGGGCGCCCCGAAATCAGCTGTGAATGTATATTTCCTGCACGCCTGCAACGACCGCAGCATCTGCATATTTCATCGTTCGCGAACCTATACCCTCTGCTCCTACTTTTTCTTCCTGGTACTTATAAATAAGCGGCTAAGAGCGCAAACGGCATGCGGCTAATTTCTCCAAGCCCTACGCGCACTCGGCTTCTATATAGCGGCCCCCTGGTATTGATTGGGGCGTGCGCGCGCGCGCAGGAGACTAGGGAACGCAAGCGTCGTATATGTATGGCTGCTTTCTCGCTCGCGCGCGCACGCGGATTCACACGATGAAATTAGCTCGTTGCGGTCAGCTGTTTATAGCTGCTGTATATGCACGCGTTGGCGAAGGGAGTAGAAAAAAGTAGGTGGGCGAAATGTCCACTGCTAATCGACTTATAGGCTCACTTATCGCGTTTTTCCAGGCCGCGTTAAGCTGCAGATTATTGAGAAGATTATTTCTCGCTGCTGCATAGACTGGACGTCGGCTGTGCCTAACCGATCATTGTTTCATGCGCGAATTTATCTCTAAAGTTGAGCAATCGAGTTACGCGAGAAATTCGATTAAGCCTTAAGCGCGATTCGCTTAAGCGCTCTAGTAATTTTGTTTAATTTGTTATCTAACTTCCCTAGCTATATGCGTCTAATTTATTATTTCCTTTTATAACTAAAAATTAACTTAAAAACGTACTTTATGAAATTAGCGAGACTCGCGCCAGAAAAATTCCCATAACGTGTCCCACTAATTTCTACCGGCTCATATCAACTCTAATTTTAGCCTCTCCGCTTACTTCCCTACATTTATCCCGCTTGTTTATCACGCGACTTTCACGCTAATTCGCCCGTACGAAAGTAAAGAAAAAAATTCCTTCCTCGCTCGTTCTAAATCGCTCGTGTACACTCCCTCCTACCCCTTCCCCCTCTGGCTAATGATCGATTTTTCCTCATCGCGATGTTCGAGCTCGTTGCTTCTCGAATTACTTGGCCGAAAGCGGGGGATGGAGGCGCATATCTCGTTAGGGAAGCGTCTTTCCCGGCTTCCGGGATTGCCAATGTCAACTCGGAGCTCCGCTTGGTGTACACATATATAACTATACGAGAGCCGCAAGCTTTGCGCGAGCGTCGAGCGTCATCTTCTCTAACGAGCACTTTCTAACTTCCGCCTCGGCTGAGCGCGCCTTACGAAACGGCCGCCTATTCTCGTTCGTTCCTGAAACTTTGGATATTATATACGTAGGCTTGATGAAGCTTTAATACCCGGAGCCGCCGTAATAAAAGACCGGCTGTATTTAAAGCTCCGCAGCAGCTGATCAGCATATGCGGCATAACGAAGCGCGCGCACTATATACGAGCAGGAAAGTAAAAGTGGCGAGTTTTTCCGCGAGTTATGCCGCCGCGGCGATATAGTACATAACGCGCCGAATTACGCGCGGATCGGCAATGACCGGAAGATCGAAAATGACGGACTTCCGTCTCCTCTGGCTTCCGGCAGGCAGCCGCTTTCTCGCGCTGCGGCGCGCACTCCATGGCTCTGAGAACGAATCGAGCCGACGAGCTTTCCGGCTTCTTCTCGAGTGCATTAATTTTCTCATCTGGCGCTTGGCTCGGTGCATCGAACTTCCCCCCCGACAAAAGCAGCCGGCGGCCCAAACCGAGAGATAATGAAGCGAAGAGCGCGAGAGAGGGACACCAGCAGCGTAATCATCCAATTTAGCCAAGCGCGTTTAGGCGTCCATCTCTGATCATATACCCCCCCCCTTCTGCGTTCTTGCGCGTATTAGGCCGGCGATTCATTGAGCTCCTTTCTCTTCATTTGGTACGTAATTTTTCTCACGCGAATCTGCGCGCGCCCACGCGACGTGTCGCGTGACCTCGCTCAACTGGACTTTAAAATCCGCTCTTTAAATCGATTCTTTTCAAGTAGGTTACTCGCTGAGTAATAAATAAGAAATGAAATTAAATGTTGCATCAAGGATGATTAATGTTATTCTTTAAAAAGTTTAAAAAAATTTTTTTCGAATACTTCAAAAGTGAGTGGAGTCTGGGAAATCGAGTTGAGAAAGGGCATGTGCGAAAGATCATTTGCAGCTTGCAAGCTTTTGAAGCGCTAAATTTTCGCGCATTCCTCAGCGAGGCTTGCGCACTCGGCAGTGCGATCTTTTATTAGCCGATGTGTTTATGATCATTTTCCGGTCGCTTGCGTGCATCGCACGAGCTTTATATGCGCTTTACCGAGGACACTTTTTTTTTCTCGTTTAATGACGAGCGACTCTGAGTTTACTTTAGGATTGACGTCATTTTTTTATTGATTTGCAAAAATTTATTTACTTCACTTTTATGACGATGCTTCCGAAGGATTTTTCAGCGTCACGATAAAAGTATCATTTTAATGGTGTCATTAAAATATTAATTATTTAGAGATTCTTTGTGCCTTTATTTTTTCAAGAAAGTTGTTCAACTTTTGTGTTTGTTATTCATGGAAATCCAGGAAATACTGTTCTTATCTATAGTCGCGTTTATTTTACATTATTTTTCTTTACTACAGTAAAACAAACTCGTCTTATAGTTTTGCAAGAGCTAATAAACATTATTTATGCATCTATAAACAATATGTACATAAAACTAGATATCAAATAATTTTCCACTTACCTTTTTATACAGAATTATAAATTTTAGGTTTTCAACGAAGGATTCAGCATAAATTTGTCTTTTGTAACTAACTTTTATCCATAACAACGAAGTGAGTAAGACAATTCTCGGATATTAGGCAAATGTGCAAGTCTAAGCGGGGAAGCACGATAGCTGCCGACGCAGTCTCATACGGCAATTAGGGGCTTGAATAACATTTATAGTTGTTATTTCGTAACTTTCCTTTTTCCTCCTAGAATTACGTCGAAAATTAAAAATCTTATGACTCGAGCTGTATAAAGCATAAAGTCGCTTTACTAAAACGCTCTGGCATTAACTTCGTCGCGGAGCTAGGTATGTATATTCAGCGCTCGCAAAGCTTTCGTAACCATTCTCCATTTCGAAAAGCGAGAAAAAAGAAAACCTCACAGTATACGTACAACTCGTAAAAACTTATCAGCCATTCTCGTTTTATCTGGTTTAAATTTTCCTCCACCTGCTTTTCAATTAAACCACTTTTTCGAAAATTCGCAAACTAATACTTCAAATAAAATCCAAAATTCAGATTTATCACCTCGCATTGAAACCCTAAATCTCGAGTTGTTAAACGAATTATTAAACGCACAAAGCAAAAAGCTCTAGATCAAAAAAGCGTCAAAAGGCATATCCTCCCGGCATGCATCAATTCGCGCTCGTTTCATGTGCCAAAAGCTAGGCGAGCTCGCGCTGTTGTAACAGACAAAGAGGAAAACCGTCGCTCTCTAATTACCCGCCGAGGCGAACACGTGACTGCGCGCTGCCGCGAGCGATTCACAAAGAAGGCGGCGTCGCCGGCGGCTCTTAACATAATTTCAAGCTGCGTCATTGGAGTGCGCGCCGCTCGAGCCAGACCCGGCGTCGCCATGCGGCGAGTTGCGCAAACGATCGTCATTAACATAAAAGCGCGATATGCGATCGCGAGCTCGCGAAATGGTTTTTGCCTTTTATTGTTGGAGGATGCGCGGATCAAGATACTTGTGGCTGTTTTAATGTTGGCTTCCGAGATTTGAATTCTGAAATTTGCGCTTAGAGAGTGGTGGATTTTTTAGCTGGGATGACGTAAAGGAAAGTAAAGGCGGGATTTGTTGTTTACTCTTGTAAGATATGCGATATATGTTAAAGATTTTGGCCGATTTCTAGGGCTGTTTCCACTAGACGTCTTGTTGCATAAATTATGCATGTCATCGGCTGTTTACCACGCGTTTTATGTGGATTTCAAGGTACTAATGTATAAGTCTACACGAGATTATGTGTACACGTGGTAACCTTGTAAACAAGTATTCAATCTCCTGTTTCAAATCAAAGTTCAATTGTACACTTTGTAACGCTATAGATGCGAGATAAAAACTTATTTACCGACTATCGGATCCCATTTCAATGCCAATAATTCTATTAGATTCATCATTCAGACACATTCCCAGAACTAATTTCTAAAAATTTGTACCTCTCAACAATCACGAACTATAACAATCCTCCTACTTTGTTTCTTTATCTTCGTTTTTATCTTACAGCCACGTGCCAGTTTTAATTTTCACACCTGAAGAACACTTGCGTCTTCCCTCCATTATCATAGCGTCTCTCTTTCGTCGATCGTCAAAGACGTCAATACCGATCAAGGATACTTGTACCACAAAGTTCAAAAATTTTAACGATGTTGTCGCAAGCTCGAAAATAACCCGTAGCTGTTTACGCTTGGAAAGTCCAGGGAAATCGCGTTTGACAGCCGGATGAATGGTTATTGGCGTATGTGCGCCTCTGGGTTTATTTATTTGCACTCGAGCGAAGGGACGCGCTTGATTTATTGGGGCCCGGCCGAGCGCCAACTAGATCATCGCGTTCGCGAATTGTCGAACTAACTTGTTCGTGGACTAGATACATTTTGCGAGTCCTTTGAGCTTTCTCTCAATATAAGTGGATTATTATTTATGACTGAGATAAAACGAGCTTATTTCTGTACTCGCTGGCACGATAAGCAGTGTATATATACCTGTATATCGGGAAGGCAAGATTTAGATTCGTTGCGCTTTGATAATGTGATTATTGTTTCGAAGAATCGTTATTTAATCGCGATGACGAGTCGAGATTCGAAATGAAAAATTTCGTTTCGAAATTTCCGCCGGCTTTCCTATCTGCGACAGCGCGCGTATCTCGGTATTACGAGGAATACTTTAAAGCGTTCGTTCTAGAAAATATCTCTATTCTTTTACGAGATCTCCTTTTTAGGACAAGTTGAATGCTACAGGTACGAGAATACAATAACACAAATAGCACATGCCGAGTTTACTAATCGAAACCAGTTCAAAGATCGCAAATAGAAGAAAAAAAGGTGCATTTAACAAAACCTCACTCTCACTGAAAAAAAGAAATCACCACGCCCACCCGCGGCGATTACATCAAGCATTACGCAACGGCCAATAAAAGGCCATTATCGCATACCACCGAGCGAACGAGCGAACAAGCAAGAGAGCATTGAAAAGGCCGAGCTGCTGCGCGGCCGAAGCTCTCGGCGCCGGGTCAACAGTCGAAAAATCGAGGCGCCCGATCTATTTTTCGCTCGCGCAAAGATTAAAAAGCAAGAGGTAAGCGAGAAAAAAATCTGCAAAAATCTTGCCAATCCCTCGAAAACAATAAGATTCTTTTCAATATAATAATACGCGGCCGCTAGCGCTGCTGATTTCGAGCGCGCGAACCTGGTACATTTCCACGCTTGGTCCCAAGCCAGCGCGCTGCGCGCGCGAGAGTCACCGCATCGAAATTGGAAAGTTTCCATCGTGCCGCTGCGCGCGCGCTGTATCGCTACGAGCGAGCCGAGAGTTCGAAATGCAATTTTATAGACGAGAGCCGGAGGGGAATAATAAGTTGATTCATAGGCAGCCTGATGTTAGAATAGAGAGATTGGCGAGTTTGCGGCTCGCGCTTTTTTTACGAGATGGAAATCGGTTTTTTAAGGGGGGGGACTGCTGAGGTGTTTGTGTAGGTGGGGGGCTTGATAGCGACACTCTGAGGAAACTAAGAATAGAGATAAGTGGCCTAGAAGTTCATTGGAACATTAATCGCGACGTCTTAGCTATCTTGATGATCTAATAGTTTTGATTAAAATTACTTTTCAAGTTTTTTTTTATCTGTTTTAATCAACTTAATTACCTGCTGTGTTATAATAGCTGAATTATCTCAATTGCTTTATATGATTATCTATCTAAAACGTGTCGATGCATTAACAATAGCTTTTTGTAACTTGCCTGCGGTTCAGATAAATTTCAGAATTTTGGAAAATAGAAAACAGATAAAAACCACTTTAAGTTGTATTTGGGTCACTGGGTTAAGCAAGATAATAATAATCCATCTCACCAGACGATCCAAGAAGAAATCAAACGCTCCATACATATTAGTTTACGTAAAACTCGACGAGAAGTGTAAACAAAATATTTTTATAAAAAAAAGTTTATAAATCATATCGAACGTTTTAAATGATTACGTAAAATAAAAGTAGTTCTGAATTTTTGTAAATATCATGAAATTAAAAAACATTATCTTGTCATAATATTTATACTTTATCCTTCATTGTATCGATTAGCAAATCACTATTTGATCGCTCATTGCGCAACGTCCATTTAAATATACGGAAATGAAAATGCTTGTAGCTGTCATTCATACTTTCCGGCCTTTATCCGCAGTTCTCGAATAACAAAAAATAGAATCATCATCGGTAAAATAATCACGCTCATGGAGATGAAAATCCTCGGACTTAACTCGATCATCTCCCGTTGATACCGTTGACAAACAGACCGAGACTTTTAGAAAACGAAGAAAAAAAACGATGGAAGGAAGAAATAAAGCTTCGATTCAAATCTTATTTATTTTTCATGATAAACAGACGGTGAGTCATCGGCGGCATCTGTCGTTGCCCTCAACGATTTCTGTCGCGCGTCTGTGTTAAGCGCGTGCGACATGGACGGCTTGTTTTTCTCTTTCTGCCGTTACGTGGATCCCCAAGGTTTTTAGCTAGATTTCATATTACGCCTTGATGTATACGATCGCTCTACGGATTTTTCAGAGGGGCTCTAAGGCCGCCGCCGAGACGCGCGATCGGACGTTAGTTTTTAAATATTTATTTTTCTTCTGAAGGATCGCTTCGTGGCTGAAGAATGATGGACGAAAATAAAGAAATTATAAATTGCTCGATCTAATTATGAAGTTAGTTAGAAGCGCGAGGCTTGTAAATTATCAATCTTTTTGTTCTAGTAAATTAACAGAGCAGAACCTCGTAATTTAAAGGTTATTCTCGCCTTTTAACAGATGTGCTTGTTGAAATAGCAGGTAATTTGTCTAGAATTTTAATTTTACTGCCCATTATTTTTGTCCACGGATCAAAGCGACTCGGAGCAATAATGAATTACGAACGACACAGCGATCAAGATAATTAATTGTCAAGAAACGAAGTAAAAAAAGTTATTATCAGCGCTCAAGACAAATACTCCAACAATTATCGCGACACCGAGGCGCGTAAACATAATCAGCCGGAATGTGAGAGCTATTGTTTTCCCAGGCACACACAGCAGACATCGTGTTCTCAGCGGCATTTTGCCTCTCTTCGGATCTAACCCCAGGGGGAAAACCAGGCGCAAAAACAAAGCAAAAAACAGATCGATAAAAGCATTCGCGCCTCGGCGAGTTTAATACTCGCAGTCCCGAGACTCCGTATATGTAAGAGCCGAGGAGCTTCGTCGGCGGCGCGTGTAGCAACGCGCAGCTCTGATTTAGAAGTGAACATTCGTTCTATTAATACACTCGAGAGAGTAAAACGTCGTCGACGGGGCGAGAGGAGAGCGAGAGAAGCAGCGACGACGTTTGTACACCTACTTAAGCCTCGTTATCGGCCCGCTGCTGAGACGTCTAAGCGAGCTGCTCTCTCGACGCTTCTTTACTCGCTGCTCGAGCTTTTTCGCGCGCCGCGCGAGCTGTTCGATTGGGAAAGTGACTTATAAGTTTTGATCTTATTATGTGCGGTATTTGGCTCGGCTTCTGTCTGTTTACCGTCAATGAGGACGCAAGTCCTGAACAATTACAGGCTTTTTGCGGTTAATGATGCTTGAATTTCGATCTCGCCTTTATTGAGACGGCGTCAACAACTTTTGCAATACAAGTTACTTTTAATTTTAACTAGTCAAACAGAATGGCGAAACGAAGAAAAATTATCTCGGATATGCTTCGAGCTTTTTACCATCCCACAAGAAAACTGGTTGCATTCCAAATCTCATAATTTACACCGCTCGTCACGTGGTGCGCCTCTCGTATAATTTTACAGACAGCAAAGCCGTCAACATATGTAAGAACAAACGACGTTAAACGTACGCGTAAGACCGTACAATAAAGAAGTTTGTCAAAAGATTCGTTATATAACAGCGGAGCACGAAAGAAGCAGCAGACACCTAGAAAAATAGCTTTCCATCGCGCGTCACTCTTCGCGCGCAGTGCAACTCGCTCGGACTCTCCTGTCAGCCCCTAAACAGCAGCGGACGCCTGTTCTCGTTAAAAAGCATCTCTCTCGGACGATTAACCGTCCCGTGCAGTCGAAATTCTGGTCGGCATCCAACCTGCGCGCACAGAGCTCCCTGTGTTTTCTCCAAACAACGCGTCAAAGCGTAAAGCCAAGTCCGAGGATCTGTCAACGGAATCAGTCCGTTTAGTATCGAAAATGAGCTGGCCGCCCGTGATTATTGATGCTCGGCTCGTATATGTGCTTATCGCTCCGGCTCTGGATCATAAACAGCGCGCTGCTTTTTCGATAGCCTGGATCGTAAAAATAACAGCTGTTTGTTAAAGAACGGGTTTATAACTCGCAGTCTGAATACAATTCATCAACATCATTCAACATATCGAACATTCAAGAAACCGACCGGATCCAAACGAAGCAGCCTCATTGAACACGAGGTCTAAGCGTGCGGCCGCAGAGATAGCAGCACGCAGATCCCTCTTTGATCCTCTCTACTAGCGCAAAACTTTCGCATCGCCAGCAACAACCGCACGGCGATTACGTCCGATTAAGGCGGCACGTGCGCTCATCGAAGGCTGCCGAGTCGCGCAGACCGCTTGGCACCATAACAGAAAACACACAGCGCTTATCTGCAATCGACGGCCTAGCGTCGAGATTTGCATCGGCAGGCACACAATCGCGAAAAACAACGAGCGCACTTCGTTCCGGCAGCGCGTGCGATAAGACGCGAGCGCGCACGAAAAAGAAAAAAAAAGAGCGTAGGCGGAGGGGGGAAGCGCGCGTGTAAGTATCTAGCGATGCCAGACGCGCTGGCACCGAGCGCAAAGCGAGGCTTACGTAACGAGCCGGCCGGCCGCGCATGTCCGATCGCCGATCGCCGATAGGAATAACCGGTTGCGCCGGAAGGGCCCCGACACTTTCACAATATGGGATAGCTGAGCGGAGAGGCGATGGCTGTGTTTTTGCCGGGCCCGGGGGATGGACGCTTGGGAAACGGGTTTTTGTTTTTTTCGGCCGGCTGCGGGTTTGTTTTTGTTGAGCGCGATCGCCGGAGTTTGTTTGGATCGCTCGGGGAGTCGGGTTTCGAGGTGAAATTTTTAGCTGAATATTCATGTCTTTTGGAGATGGGAACTTGTTTCGTCTATTTAATGTAGATTAGGGGTTTTTTGCTCTAGCGTAGATTTTGCATGGGTTTTAGTTATTTGTAAAGTAACAGTATTCGGATCTATAAAATGAAATAGTCGCGACTCAGGAAAATACTTAATAATTATAATTATATCCATTACTTACTTAGGCTTACAATTTTTTAAAATCCATATCGAATAAATTATGTAACGCGCCTGTAACGTTTACGTAACTTATAATCGCAGTGTTTCCATAATAGATAAAGTATAGAACAAAAAATTAATAAACCCAGCAAAAAGTAGCTTATTGCTCAATTTAAGCGATTTGAACAATTTTACCAAGTTAGCCAGCGCATTTCCTTTGACACGTCACTCGCGGCTTATCCGAGTATCGCGTTCAAACTTTGTTTACCAAGGCTCAACGAAATGGTGGTCATTTGAAAGTTGTCATACGAAATTAAATATTGTTATGCGCGCGTTGCGCCGTTGTTTATAGAAGCCTCTTCCTGTGTTGCCTGATATACACACTTATACTTGCAGACTTCCCTTCTGCTTATCGCCTATTGTCGTGTGTAAGCGCGCAAGCGCCTCTTTAAACATCGTACAGCGGGCATACCTCGCCAGAGAAATCTTATCGCAAAATACCTAGGGTGCCGCAATAAAAAATGCGCGCTTATGGAGCCTTCCCATATGCGAGAGAGCCTGGAATGCGCTTTTTCTCGATGCGTCACGCGTTTACGTTGTAATAAAATTCGAACAGTTGAATTCGTATGGCAGGAGAGGAAGTGACCATGTGGAATTTAAGATTATGAATATTATCTACGTTACTTTTTTAGAAACAATAACAACTTTTTTCTTCACTGGAAAAATGTGTCACATTTCAAACGTGGAAATTAACAGCTTTCCAAAGGCACGAAAAATGTCGTGGAAAAATGTCCACGAGGAGTCAACATGACGCGCGCGCGCGCAAACATCTAAAACGATTCTTTTGTGGCGATGATGAGTCTTCAATGTTTTACTCTCAGTCGAGCCTCTGTCGGAAAGCTAGAAAAACAATAGGCCAGTTGTAATTCAACGCTCGCACAAATACATAAACCGCGCGCCGAGAGCAAAGCAAGTCGGCATTACGTAATAGCCATATACGAGCGAGCAGCGTAGGCGGCTATAACAGATAGAGATGTAAAAAAGGTGCGAAAGCGCCGTCACAGGCCGCTGCAGATTTTGGCCTTGACATTGTCCAGCTCGCGTGATTCCTATATAGTAGTACACTGTACGCTCGGCTATATATTGCGTAATATCGTTTCCCTCTCTTCCGACGCGGCTTCGCGCGCCGGAACCTGGACACGTGCGGCTCAAGTCAGATTGCTCGTCCTACGTCATCGTAATGATGATGACTCCTCCTACTAGCTTCTCTCGCTTTTTTATTCGCCGTCGGCTCTGTGGCTATAGGAACGCGTATCTAACTTGATGTAGACGCGATTATTTTCTAGCTCGGCTAATGGGCTACAATGGATTTGCTGGCTAAGCTGGTTAGGTCTGAACGTGACTGGTTACTTTATGAACGAGCTGCTAGTTGATTAATTGAGATGGATTTTTTAAGATCGCAAATTTTAGAGCCGAGTTTTCTAATAATTTCAAGTGCTGCCTGCTCTTGCCGGTTAATTTATTATCTTCAATTTTTAGCCTAGGCTTGGGAATACGATATCGGATATTATTAAAGTTTGATTTAGAGAAAAAATAATTGGTGGCACGATAACAAATTGATAAGCTGTATTTATGAAACGCTTCATACTTACATGATATCATCGGTATATAAAAATGAAAAAACAAATCTTCTCAAGAGCCGTCCGTCAAGAAAAGTCTCACTCAAACTTTTATTCCTGAATGACACTATCCTGTAAACATAAATTTGCAGTACTTTATTTAGTACTCAAACCACGATAAGCATTCGTTGTTTATCAAAATATTATGAGCTCATCAAGGGAAAACATTGGGATGTTATTCAACCCTGAAAGCCACGATTAACACTCGAGCAAGTGTCTTCAGCCCCCAGCCCATTTCAATTAAACCTCATCTAGCCACACTCGTAAACGTAATAAAAATTCACCCAAAGCATTGTGCGTAGCGCGCGTGCACGCGCCAGATCTCGAGCGATTGCGGGGACAAACCCGTGTCTCGGACAAAGTGCGCGACAGGCACAAAGAGAGCTGTTTTTCTGGCCAAAAAGAGAGAGGAGCCGATTCATAGGAATCTTCACAGCTCCCTATACACGCGCTTATATAGGTCAGCGCTCCTCCAAATTTAACTTCCCCATGCCGCGCTGGTATACGATGCGTAAAAACCCAGCAGGCTCGCGTTTCGTTCCCCCCTGGCTTCGCGTATACTGCGTCTTTTCTTTTTACGGCTCTTTGTTCGAGCAAGCGCAGGGATCGCCGAAGGAGCAATGATCGCACAAGGGGATAAAGCGTGTTTACGTTTTTCCGTGCGCGATGCGCAGTGAAGGAAATTGCGAGCGCTGATGTGAGCCCGGAAATCGTATAAAATTGTAAATGGAGCAGGCGGCTGATTGAGACGCGCTAATGAATCGGCCGCGGTTTTTTCTTTGCATTGCAAATTGTGATTGATGCGAAGCCGGAATGTTAATCGCGGAATGTCTAGCTCGATTTTTCTGGATAAAGTGCGTTTATTATTTTATTAGCTTAGCCTGCCGTCGTTTATTTATACTGCAGAAACTAATATTTTTATTGGCTATTTATACAGCTCGTATTTTCCTGTTTCCAGTAAGCTCGTCAAAGAAAAATACCTTCTCCACAATGAACTTGCATTTTCCATCCCGGCACTTTAGACACTCGTAAAACGTTATTAACGCAATACCTCCTTCAAAGACATCGATTTTGCAAAAAATAAAAAAACACATCCGCAAGCGAGACACGCACTCGGATTAATAGAATCCGAACCTTTGATCGGCGCGCGATGCCCACTTGTGTGTGTGCGTTTATAATTGACGCTGCGCGCTAGTCGCATAATCGGCCTTGACTCGTCATCGTCATATTGTATAACTCGCTCGCAGCGGAATTCGCTCGACTCTCCAGAGCGAAAAAAAGGAGCAGTAAATAAAAAAACATTTTATTTTTCCCGGAGAGAGAGCGCTCGGACTCTGGTCTCTGCGTGGAAGGTCTGCTTCGAAGGCACACCGTTTTCCATGCATGATTCATGCGGACAGCCTCGGCGACTGTGCGTGCGAGTCGCGTGCTGTACACATATATATACAGCCTTAAGCCTCCGAGTTGTATCGGTAGGTTACGTGTCGCCGAATTCTAATCGGGTCACGATTCGCGCCAAGGAACTTCCGCGTTTTTTAATTCGATTCGGAGAAATTCAGCCGGGCCTCTGTAAACACTGATGTTTGGTAGAGGAGGTGGAGTGGCTTTTGCGATGTTGTAGGTGAGGAGTGAGAAAACGGACGTTGAGGAAAGTGGTCCAATTGGATCGATACCAGTTTTCGGGACTTATATGCGTTCTTAAATAGAACGTTTGCGACTTGCCTCAAAGCTATTGTCTCGAGTGAAAAAAAAGCTTGACTTGGTGAATAAATTGTAATTTACAGAAAATTACTGCCGATCCTTGACCGATAAAGCAAATAAAAATTACACTCGACAGTATATTTCGCAATACTTGAAAAATGTCAATTACGCTAGCGATGCCTGACCTACCTCAGAGCTCGAAAAATCCGAAAAAATCACGCGAACGGTTAATCGTTTTGGAAAGGCTGGACGAGGGCAGGCTTGAAAAAACGAATGTAAACGGCGATCGGCCGCGAGCGCCGCGGGCAACCGGTCGACCCTGATCGCGCTCGACACCTTCGAATCGGCCGGCAACTCGTCCCATAATCAGAGTCGCTTTACACATCGGGCGCTGCACCTGATCCGGCGACCTTCGGACGAGGAAAAAAGCGCGCGAGCAGCTAGAATTGCATTTTTCTCCAGAGAGCTCCATGTGGCGCGCGCCGGGTCAAGCGATCAGCGGGCCACTCGAGGCAACTGGGTTAACTCTTGCGCTCTTTGCGACTCTGTGTGTGTGTGTGTGAGTTCCGTTGTACGCTCTCCTTATTGGCCCGTCAGCTACTGTGTGTCACGGGAGCCGGGACACTCTGTCTGCTCCAGATCGATTGTCTTTTTCTTCTTCTTCTTCTTCTTCGTCTCCTGGCAGCTTGCTCCCTCTTTTTCTGAACGGTATAGAAGCAAGGGCTTCGAGACTAATTGTTTGAAAATTGATCGCCGTTTATGCGGAGCGGAGCTCGATCTTCGCAAGGTGGTACGCACGGCTCGGCTTTCGGAAATTCGATTAGAGTTGCGGGCTTTCAATTGCTCCGTCTATTCTCCGCGAGCTTTGCTCGTGAATTAATGACTTTTTAACTAATTTATAATACGCTGTTGCTAATTACTGAATTAGTATTTCATTAACGTATAATTAATTCGAAACTTTGGAGCCAGCTTATTTCAATATTAAGCATGAAAAACACGAATATCGGTGTATCCGTCAAGCAACGGGACTCCTCGGAGAAGGCAGGCTTATTGACTTTTTGGATATACCCAAAAAAGCAAGCATCAGCGAAACGAAATATCGGCTTCTTGCGTGAATGACGTCACAATCGCGTACGTACATACATTACGGCCTGCATTAAAAAAAATCTGCATGTATCCGCTGGATTCCAATATATCAGACGCAGCCCAGCCCTCGTGCATTTATCATGTAATTCCGGATTACGCAAGATTACCTCTCGCGAATGCATAATCTAATACTCCGGAATTCATTACTTACCCTTTGAGAATTTTTATATATCAAACAGCGGCCGTTCTAATTGCCGGCTGCAAGCTGTCTTGTTGCGAAACGCGCCTACCTTTCGATAGATCCGTAATCATTAGAAATGAACACTAATTATACAGTCGGCTAATAAGCCGTTAAAGAGCCGAAAACGGATAACAAGCGATTAATCCGTCGGCGCTGCCGAGCACGTGCGTCCGCACGTGTGTGGCAAGCTGGTAAAACGGTCGCAGAGGAAAAAGGGAGCAGTGCCGCGGTATGTAGAAGACAGAAGCGCAGCGCGAGAAAGAGAACGGCTCGCGCGCGCAAGTTTCGCAAGTGCACCAGAAAGAGAGAGAGAACGCACCTGCACGGCCATTATCGCGTTAGCCGCTGCAAGCTGGCACTCGCCCAGTCCCTACAGTGCAGGCGTTCTGAGAAAGATGCGCGATAGGAGGACGAGAGGGTATTTGTTATATTGTTAATGACTAGCTGCGTAGTGCGTTTTTTTTTAATTCGCCGGGAGTTTGATGGATGCAAGCGTGTTGGAGTCTGGTTTGCCTAATGAAATTTATCAGTTTGAGTGCCCTTTTGTACGATGCGCCTTTGACATGGGCAGTTTTTAACTGAGTTTTATGCGGCGTTCGAGGAAGAGCGGGCTTTGCTTTTAGCGAGCTTTTATCGAATTTGTTTCGTGTGGGCGACGAGAATGTATAGTCGGCCATTCGTTAGATCCGGAAGCCTTTTTAATAATCGTATTTTCCAAGTAATTGCGCGGTAAAATTTTGTAACTTCATTTCACGTATCGTTTAGTAACATGGCACGTGGCAGTATTTGCATCCAGGACTGTAATATTTTACTCAAACAAACGTTCAGAAGTGTAAGACACCTCATCTGTAAACGCGTCGATAATTAGCAGAAGAATAAAAGAGACCATTAAGCTCCTTTCAAACAAACGCAAAGCTGCAGAGTTGTAACAACAGCGAGAATCACCGATAGCCGGGGAAAAATTCGCGCGCAGGATCGCCTTGGCACCTTTTTAACGTCGCTCGAGCAGCGCATAAATTAAATCCATCAACGAAGCTTAAAATTCCCGGCCTGAAAATAACTTCAATTTGGAGAAGTGACACTTGCACCCGAGCTAATCGCTCGCTAAATCCTCTCAACCAAAAACATCTAATGATAGCTCCTTAGCGTTGCACCTGATTTCGAAATTCTCGTAAATCTCGCCGCGGCTGAGATAAAACCCGGCGAATCTTAAAAATGGCATCTGTTTATCGTATAGCTGCTCTCGTTGCAGAGACTGTATACTCGCCGTCCGCGCGACATATAAAGTGAAAAGTCACGTACTAAAGCCTCGTTCTTTATGAACAGCCGAGTCTCTGGCGCTGGTCCAGTCGCGTTGTCTTTAATGCACAGTCAATGGGCTTGCGTTTTAGCAATGCTTAAAATTTTTCGCTTTAAAAATAGCCGCTGCTCCACTGACGTCAAGTTAGCCGCGATACACCTACCACTCGGTCGCGCGCACCGCGGCTCCAATCGGTTGAGTAAGCTCGGAATTATATAGCCGCGGCTGTTTAGATTTTCGCGCTAGCGAATTTCTCGAAAAATAAAGCGGCATTGCGGATTTTTAGCGGCGTGCAGAGCGAGCCTCGAGGGAGTCGTGCCCCTGCTGAATCATCGCTCGATCGAGTTCGCGCATTAGCAAAACAAGTCACACGTGACGTGGCCTGCGGTTTAACGCGTCGGTGTGTATATAAACGCGATAAGGAATTATCGCCGGCTCGTCTAACGCAGGCCGGTCGCTGAAAAATCGGATGGAAAAAATTCCAGCGAGGAAAGATCACAACAAAACGCGCGCCTCCCTATTGGTTTATTAAACGCACGAAAGCGCGAGAGCGAGATTACGTAAAGCTCGGTGCATGATGTCACTCTCGAGATTATACAATGAAAATACCCAGGGCGTCCGAGAGTACACAGACTCGCGGTAAACAGACGGCTAAAGAGACAGAGAGGAGAACTTTTGGCCGAAAATAGAGAGAGCGGAAGCGGGCGTAGTTTTCTTTCGCGCCATTCGCGGCAAAAGACGCGCGTGAAGCCGGCCTGACTATGTATCTGCAAATAGAATAGCGCGGGCCCTTGTAGGTATTCGCGCGAGTCAAAGCTGTCAAAGGCCTCTGCGCGGGCTCTTTGCGAGCGCGCCTTTCGATGATAGAGTACCGTGAAAGACGGGCGTGGGTATACAGCTTTGCGATGGAGGGATTTAGAGCTGCTGGAGATGAGACGGTTTCTTTGAATTTCATGTGCAGAGCTTCTTCTTATCTGGGGATACAGTGCGAGATATTTTTGGATATCTCGGAATTTCTATTTTTTATATGTATGTGGATTATTAACAGTAACCCTGTTAAACGCATTAGAACACTACTTTTTAATAATAAATGTTGCTTAGAATTAAATTATCATTATAAGATTCATAAATATGCTCATGCTCAGTGATGAAATTATCTAACATGGTTTCTCATTTGTTTTCAGTTGTATACTGCGACTACACGGCCACCGGACGATCCTTGCAGTTCCTCGAAGACTACATTATAAAAGAAGTTCTGCCGTATCTGGGCGACACACGGGCTTCCACGACGATATGCAGCCTACAGTCCTCGCTCTTCAGGTAAACATCATCACTATCGCTTACACGTTTTTAGAAAACTAAAGGAAAAAAAAAAAAATAAAATAATAGATGCGGTAAATCATCTTTGCCCGATCAAACGATTGGCCGAGAGCCGGTCATAAAAAAAGATTGATGCCTGGGAGCGAGGATGAAAATTTAAACGGTCATTTGCATTTTTAATAGCTCGCCTTTGAATTTCAAACAAATGCTGTTTCCATTAGAAAAAACCGGTTCGCCCGCGATCTCGCGCGCAGCCCGGGAATACAGTAAATCCTTTTTATTTTCCCAGCGCGCCAAGTATGACATAGTGCAAAAACTCGGCGACGCCGATCGTAAATCTCGCATTATTCAATACGTGGCTGGATTCCAGTTCTCCTCAGCTCGTGCTTAGAATCCATAATCGTAACGCGTAAGAAGACATTGAATCGTCGAGTTTTACAATATCTCATTGAATCTCTGCAGTAATCTTGAACAAGTCCGTCATTGAAGATTAATCTAGTACGTCTCGAAGCAGTATAGCTATTCCCTTCATTCAACATTCTCCAGCGCATCCCTTTCCGCCCGAGCAACTACATTCTACGGTAACAATCCGCGCATAACGCGCGACTCTCCATTGACGGATGTGGGCCAACGCGTATATAGCTCGCTCGTCTTGACGAGCGATCGATGCCCATACATCCACACACGTGCCTATATCCCGAAAAACGAAGCCGTTCGCGTAGGTAGATTCCCGGAGCTCGAGCATAAACCTATATACCATCGGCGACGTTTACAAGTGCGGCTCGTGTAAATTTAGAGAGCCGCGTCCGTCGTTTTATTGCGTACAAGGAACGCGCTCGCTGACCCATTTTCACGCGGTGCAGACGCTGCCGCTGTACACTCGTATAACGAGTCTCGCCTGCGCTCCTCCTATGTATAATGCACGTATATCGACTGGCAGACACAAAGGGTGACGTCTCCCCACGGAAGCGTAACTATCCCGTCTGCGTGCCGGCCGATTTCGAGGACAATGGATGGAAAAACCCGGTTGCATTTTCTTTTGTTCGCGAGCGCGCGCGCGCCCCTATGAGACGTCTGCGCTTTCTTTTTACCCCGGGGAACGATCTTTGTTCGTTGTCTCGGGCTAGGTAGGAAGTTTGAGGTAAATAGTTCGGAATTGCGCAGAAATTCTTTTCAAGTGATTTTATTTTTATGCTCGAGGGTGGGTGGATTGAATTAGTGGTTCATAATTATTATGTAATTTTTATTAGTTGAACGAGGAAATAGATTTATCAATTTAAAATTTCTTTTCCCACTTGAAATACTTGGATTAGAAATTGTTTATGAAAGATGAAACAATAAAGTACTTGTAAATGGTGTAAACCAATATTCAAGTACTTTAACAAAATTACTATCTAATTATCTAAAACAATAATTCTAAAAACTTCCTGCAATTCTAAATTTACTATTATAATTAAAATGTTTTGACTTTCTCGTACCTACCTTTCGAAACCAACTTAATCCAATCTGATCCGTAACTGAAAGATTACGCAATGCCGAAAAGCTCTAACACCTCGCTCATCAATGACGACCCTCTCACCGATCTGAAAACCAGAGCAAATTGAAAGCTAAACGATCCAATGCATTTTTACATTGTTGCAGGCACGAAGCCAGGGACATCGTGCGGCACGCGGTTGGCGCTGGCGAACAGGATGCGGTTCTGTTCACCGGCCAAGGCACCGCCGGCGCTTTACGCACCCTCCTCAGGCACCTTGACCTGGCCCAGCCCACAGTCGTCTTCGTCGGGCCGTTCGAGCACCACGCCAACCTCAGGCCCTGGAGGGAGTACGGAGTTAAGGTAAATTTATAAGAATAGTTACTCATTGTTTTATAGTCTGGTTAGATTGGGTGAGAAAAGATTTGATAATGGCTCGAGTTGATTTGATAATAGAAGGAATATTTATACAGGAATGTTTTGTTTGTAAGGAGGAAGTGAATTATCAGTGTTTTGATTGCGCCTCGCATGATTCATAGACTCGTGTGACTCGTAAATCTATAATGAAATGTATGTTTTTCTTTTTCAACGGTGCACGAATTTATCGGAGCCATTTACAGCCGAGCGGTGTTTTATTTAATTTTACGATACGGCACGTGGAAAAAATATGGGAGCGCGTATTTTCAGCGGGAGCTAAGTCGCCCAATAAATCTTTTTTCGATCGCCTCCGAGATTCACAAAAGAATTTTCGAATACGTAACTCACGTGAGATTCTCCAAGCCAATTCTTTTTGTTGTCATAGTGACCCTGAACCGAGTTATTGGCCCGTGATTAATTTAACGAAAATAACAAACATCATCCTTGAGACTTCCATGAAATTTCAATCTAAAGCTAAGCTAATAAAAAAATTACAATATTTAATAAAGGGAAATATTTTTTTACAAAAAGTAATGTTGCTTATCTAAAAGCATGCATAATAACTATTGTTTCTTCAATTGAACAGTTGGTACGAATAGTCGAGACCCGCGAGGGCTTCCTGGACTTGAACGACCTCGAGCGCAAACTCATCAAGGAGCGCGCTGAGAATCCGATCTCACGAATGGTTGGCTACTTCAGTGCAGCGAGCTGCATAACCGGCGTCCTCGCCGACGACGTCGCCACTACTCTACTGCTCAGGCAGCATGGAGCTCTCAGTATCTGGGACTACACGTCAGCTGGTATGCTAAATTATTAATGCACAATTCAACAGTAATATTTATTTATTACAACTACTTAACATTGTTATTAATCCAACAGCACCCTACGTCAAAATGGAGATGAACCCGAATCTGCCGGGCGTGGGCGAGACAACAGTGCACAAAGACGCGATAATTTTCGCTGGTCACAAATTTATCGGCGCCGCACAATCGCAGGGCATTCTAGTTGCTAAGCGCTCGCTGCTCTGCCAGGATATCAGTCCTGAAGATATGCGCGACTCGCATCGTTATCTTCGCGATCCGGAGCTCAGAGACGAGAGCGGCTCCGGCGGCGTCGTCGAAGCGATACGCTGCGGATTGGCGGTGCAGCTCAAGGAAAATCTGACGCATCAGGCCATTGCTTCGAGACAAGATAAAATTGCAAAGTATGTTTTTTATTTTTATTTTTATAAATTACTATTTTTTTTATCCTTCAGGTTTTAGTCTTTACTAGAGTCAAAAATATATTAATTTTAAGTATAGTGGAATAATTATTTTTAAAAATAGCAATCCAAACATCATCAAGCAAACAGCATGAATTACTTAGAAACTGCAGCTTTGAAAATCTATATTTAAATGAAATCCAAATCACCGAGAGCTAACCGTAAATCTGTCCTTAGGCAAGTGTTATCTCACGTGCGCACGATACCCGAGCTGATCCTGCTCGGCTGCAGCTCGCAGAATGTAAAGCGTCTGCCGACCTTCTCGTTCATGGTGCGCCACCCGCGCGGCACCTTCCTCCACCACAATTTCGTCTGCGCCGTTCTGAACGACGTATTCGG
The DNA here is from genome assembly GCA_900480035.1 of Eupelmus urozonus. Taxonomy (NCBI): domain Eukaryota; kingdom Metazoa; phylum Arthropoda; class Insecta; order Hymenoptera; family Eupelmidae; genus Eupelmus; species Eupelmus urozonus. The sequence goes on from UELX01000506.1 coordinate 53,808, forward strand.
CGTCCAGGCACGCGGCGGCTGCGCCTGCGCCGGCAAATACGCCCACGATCTTATGGGCATCGACGACAAGCTCGCAAAGGAATACGAGGCGCTTTTACTTCAAAGGTGGGTTCATGCTCTTTTATTTTCCTGCGCAAAGTAGCCTTCTGATTAGGCTTTCATGTTTACTTTCAATTACTTGGACTTGTTCGCCTCGAAAAAATGAATGTATGCAATTGTACCGACATCACACGTATCTCAAAGTCCGTTATCTATCTATATCAGTCACAGTATACATATAGATCTCTGTTTGTGAATTTTGTTACTTGTTTTAAGATTATTTAATCAGGACTGTGATAGATGTATATAAACTCGTTTAAAATTCGTTAAGTAAAATCGCCTTTATAATTTATTGTATGAAAGACAAACATTGCTCTTGAATATTTAAAGATATTTATATTAATTTCATTTACATATTAAAATGCAAATTATTATATTATTATATAAGTTTAAAATATTATTTAATTAATAAAAGAAAATTAATTGACTAAAAGCAATTCGATTTATTTCAGCAGCCAGAATGGTGGTCATGATGAAACAAACGCTGAGACTCTTCGTCCTGGTTTCGCTCGACTCAGTTTCCCATACTTTATGCCTGAGGCCGAGGTAGGCTTTGTCCTCGAAGCCCTGAAAATGGTCGCCACCGAGGGATGGAAACTCCTGCCTCAGTACGTCTTAAACCCAGAGACCGGAGAGTGGCGCCACCATACCAATAGCGTATTCAAGGACAGGCGTTGGCTGGGTTCTATTCGTTATACTGATGGACGCATGAGCGCATCAGAACGACGTGTTTCAGGGCCCGGTGTCTTCCCACAAAGTCACGGAGACTGCTTGCAGACGGCGAGAAATATTTTCAATAGGGCTAGAAAAATGGCTCAGAGGTATCCGATGCAAATTGATAGGAGTGTGTTCTTTGATGAGAAGAGTGAAGCTCTGAGGTGGTTTATGTTACCGCACGAGGCACAGGATTTGTTATTGGGACACTCGCAGAATGTTAAACACAATGTACCGTTTGATCCATCGACGTATAAACTCGCTCTGCTGGAAGCTTCATGGTTAGATATTGTCTTTAGACTACGTACTGATGAATTCCAGAATCCGTCTCATTAATGTATTTACTATTGAGAAAACTTTATTTGAATTTGTAAAGATAATTTTATTGTATTCAAATGTTAATTGTATTTAGATACAATACGGATTTTGAAATTCCGTCTCTTTCATTCACTGCTTTTTCTCTGGTTATTGATTATTATTTTTCACGTCAACTCAAAACATTAAACATTTTCAATATGATTTTTCATCGGAAAAGATCCCCATTTTTTCTCTTTCCTATCAGCGAATCATCTAATCAGATTCGTCCTTCCTTTGCAACTGTCTCCAGTTTCGGCATTCGCAGGCTCAACAGCGACGTGCCTCGTTCCGGTAACCCCCCAGTTTCGCCAATCTCTCCACGTCACCGAAGTCTGCCTGCTCTGTCATGTCCAACTGAATTGCGAAGAGGCAGAACCTGTAAGACGACCAGCGAGACTGACGACGAGGATTCGACGTCATCCTCATCGGCGGCGCTCGGCCAAAAGTCGCCAGCTACCTGCCCGGGCTCACCCTTGCCCAGCCTTAGATTTGCGGTTGGAGAGGCTGTTACAACTGCTGCCATCGGCATACTCGGTGAGAATTTTTCTATTATAATCTAGGATTTCATTTTGAAATAGTCTTTTGAATTATGCAGGCGTTTATTGAGAATATTGATATAATGAATTGTCAATTTATGTGTTGGCATTGATTGCGAAAATTATTTATTAAATTAAAATTATGCAGATTATAATACAAACAAGACACTAGTTTCATTTGAAATGTGAGAATCTTGTTTGATAATTTCTAGCGTGATATAAATTACAATTTTAAATTGCATTGTTATTTCATTGTATGTAGATTTTTTTCCAAGCTAGTTTGTCATCATTAACATTTTGATTTATAATTTACAGAAGATTAAACAATTTTACAGAAGATTAAAATAATGAAACTTTTAGGTTCAAGTCCGGCAGTCGCCCGACTCATTAATGACGAGCAGCGCTCAGGGATGTCGAAAAATTCAAACTCACCAAACGGAAATCTAGATTCTCCACAGTACGTTAGAGCCCGCTGTAATTCATTAGGCAGCACGTCGAGCTGCAGGGCGCGCAGCGGCTCTGCCGGTGGTACCAGTTCGCCCGTACCCATACCATTGAGTCCGCAGACTCTCGCTAGTCTCGGTATAGCTACGGCTAATGCGCAAACTAGACACCGGCACTGCAGCTGCAGCAGCCAAACTGAACTGAACGGCTCGCTTGACGGCTCAGATGCAAACAGTCCTGGCAGATCAGCTTCGTCGCTGGGTCACGTACCTACTAACTCACCAGGTTAGTTAATTTTTTAAGGCTGATAAAATATTATTATATGATTAGTTAAGATTTGTATTCAGCTGACTAATTCTTAAATTTTATTTAAAAGGAGGTTCCTGCTCGTCTTCCTTCGATTCGGTGATGAACGTGAATCGTTTGGGTCTTTCGTCACCCGTGCTGTCCTGTGCCATGAGCCACAGTTCCGATGATGACTTGCGCGCTTACCTTAAAGAAGTCACGAAGGAGCTGGCGACGGAGATTAAGTCCGAGATTCGCGAGGTGATATCAAAGGTCGACGATGCCCTGTCCGAAAGCAATTCGACCGACTCTAGTCACCACCAAACCAGGCCGCTTGAAAAGCAACAGAATCATGACTCGTTTTCGGCCAGTGACATCGCTGAGTATCTAATGGAGTTCTCTAAGGAGATGGCCAGCGAGGTCAAGTCCGAGATCAGATGCATGGTCAACTCAGTCGACGGACTCCATAGGTGAGATTATTATTCTCAGTTGATTTATGTTTGCGTTTTATTTTATTTTACATTATTCTTTCATTCATTTACATACATTTTTTTAATATTAATAAATTACTTTAGTTAATAATAATTATTAAAATTCTTTTATTTTGTTGAAATACCTTTTTATTTCAAAAAAATCACTGTTAAGTGAAATTATTATTTAAACGTGCTTGATGTTGTGGAGAGATACTTTTAATGGAGGAAATAAGAAAACTCATCTTCATTTCAGTGCTTGATGGCAAATGCTACCCACGATGAAGTTTGACTCCGACGAACTTTGAAATTGGTGATTACTTCTTCGACTACAACTAAAAATTTGTCAAAGGGATTTTTATGTCTATAAAATATCAATATAAAATGGTTGTTACGCAAGTATATCATAGTTAGTAACTAATTAATATCAATATTATCTATTGAAATTCCTTTGACAAATGAGAAACTTTATCGTGTGGTGTTTTCTAATCTGATAACTTAATTTTTAGCAAAATTAATATAATACACTTTTCGTTCAGTGTTATATATTATTAAAGAAAACTATAATTTACAAAAACAAAAATAAAAACACATTGACTAATTGTTTCCTTTTTCACGCTTGATACACAAAAAATGTCTCAGCAAATCACTTTTCACTGATCTGAACTACGAATTTTTAGACAGCGTCTAACAAACTTTGTTCAATTTTCAGATACTCACCCGACGACAAATCTTCCTCCACGTGTGCTTCGCCTGCTGAGCGCCGACGTATGACACTGCCAGGTCAGACAACCGCAGCATCCTCGCGCTCGCGCACTCCAGTATTACCGGGCAAGATAAATGAACTATCGCAGCACGATAGTAAGATGTCGTCTGAGTGTTCGTCCGACGAAACTGTAATATATGTGGTCAAACCTACTCCAACCTCTGATTCGCCACGTAATATTGTAAGCAAGAATAACAGTAACAATACCGACGATGATGATGAGGGCGAGCACAGTGAGCCCGAGAAGGCCCTGCCTAAAATTTATTCGGCCGTCAACTCGGTAAGTTCACAAGACAGTGGTATTAATCTGTCATTTCATGAAAGCGATCGTTCGGTGGACGGTTCGGTAGCTGAGCTAGGTAGAAGCAGCAGCGCAGAGTCTAACTCAAATGGCTGCTGCGTACGCAGACCAAGATTCGGCAACGGCAGTGGAAATACATTGACCTTGTGCAAACAGAACCGCACGGCCAATGATGACCTATCTGAGGATGACGAGATTTTTTTCTCGGCGACCCAGCAGCAGATACAACAGCACAGTGAGAGCTCAGCTGATAACAGCGGCGAGGAGCAGCAGTCGGCCAACCAGTGGCACTGTCCACCCAAGAACATCTGGAAGCCGACTGTCGAGGCCATGCAGGAGTTTGACATGATTAAAGACAACGACCGAGTGCTTCTATGTCTGGCTCCCAATGGCAATAGCTCGCTTACTCTTTTACACACGCTACATCAGTACAGATTCTACGCAAGATCCAAAGGTGTGGATTTCGAGATCGGTGTGGCGAGTATAGCGCTAGATAATAACGACCCGCTTGCCTTGATGACCTACCTCAAAGTCCTAAACATACCGTTTTATTACGAAGTGCTCGACAAGGATGCCAAAATAGAAGAAGAGGTTATGGACATGACTGCAGCGGGCCAGACAAAACTTGGTGGATCGTGCACTAGCTTCTGCGAAAAGGCGATACGAGCCAAGCTCTATGCACTGGCGAAGAAAAATAATTACAATGTACTGGCTTTGGGACAGAATTTGGATGACCTTACCGAGGGATTTTTGAGCTCAGTTTTCAATAATGGCAAATTAAGGACTATGAAGGCACATTATTATATTAGGGAACAAGGATTAAGAGTCATCAGACCATTTGTTTACGTAAGAGAAAAAGCTCTGAAACAATTCACCGAGAGCAAAAAACTTCCAATCTTTAAGGATGAATCTGCTACTACCGAAGAAAATATTGAGGTAAATTAGATTCTTTATTTAATAACTGAAAAATTGAAAAATAAAATTATTTTAATATTTCTATTACATTTGTTTAGAAAAAGGATGATGAATCGACTGGTCGACGGGAAGTAACCTATCCCCGACTGTATTGGTCTCTACGTTCTGCCCTGCGACCTCTAATCTCTGCTCATAGCCTGAACATAGAAAACGAGCAGCCTCAGAAACGCCAGCAGCACCGACGACCACGTACCAATTCATTCAGTTCGGTGCCTCTAGCCACATCATCGTCTTCTTTCTCGTCTTCAAGCTCGTCATCCGCAGTGTCCTCACAGCCTCAGCAAAAACAGCAACGTATTGAGGACAGCGAGGAAACGGACGAGGAGCCAGTTTTGTGAAAATCATCTGAGGTCGACTGGACCTCGAAACGCCGTAGTCTCTTCGCAGCGCGGCGGCTCGGCCATGCCGCCCGCCAGTACTGAAGTCGAAAGAGATCGAATATCACATTCCATGCGGTTTTTGACTTGAGAGAGATCGGAAGGTGACTTCGAAGAAAGAATCACATTTCATGATCGATCTTTTGGAAACGCCAAAACATAGAGAATCTCTTCCGTCGCGGACGAAATTTGAACGCGATTCAATTTTGAAAACATATTTTGTACTTTCGAAAAACTGGAGCCAGAAAGTGGAGGAAGAATGGATAATAGGGTGTTTTTTTAGATAAATTTGATATGTGATGAATGGCAATAGGAAGATAAAGTGAGTTTTAAAGACTATGACAAAATGATTTTTTGAGAGGTGTTTTTAAGTTTATGGATCGGCATGAGTCCTTCATCGACATTTATTATTAGGAAAAAACGCTTAAAAAACGATAATTAGAATTGTTAAAGAATACGTCTGACAAAAAAAAATTTCGAAATGTGCCACCGAGTGATATTTCTTTCATTGTACATTTTTCATTCGCCATGTTCTTTTTATATTTTTCTATAATCGCGATTTCGTGAGAGATGATCGGGGGTAATTAAAAATATGCACTTTTTTGTATCATAAATAGTAAATTACGATGAGTACTTTTAAAACGATTGATCCTTCAGTAATTTTTTGCTTTCATTTAGTTATTTGAAACATTATGTACGTTTATATTGGTATGTGATGATAGTACTTCGTTCAATTAACGAAGTACGCGAGAAAACTATAACACTGCCTGATTTGTGCGGCATGTGCGAGTTTTCGTAATATGCTTTTTTCTATTGTGTAACTGTTCTTTCATCAAAATTTTTTTTTTAGTCTTTCAAAAAACGAGGTGCAACAAACTTCTTATTATGTAGTACTATAACGATGTTTTACTTGTATTTGAGAGCACATCGAAGTATAACGTCAGCATTTCTTGACAGAGGCAAATTATTATTTTAAGTAAAAGGATTGTGATAATGAGTATAAAAAATATGAAAAAACTCTGGTCTGAATCCCTTTTACAGTAGAGTTGACAGCAATAAATCTGTCTCAGAGGCCTTTACGTTTTTAATGCAGAATAAATTTGAAAAACAAAAAAATAGAAAGCCTCCAACTTGAAAGGCTACCTTTTTTATAGTAGTTTTTAAATACAATCGTGCTAAAGATTATTAAATAGCGAACGCTGTAGTAGGAATTTCTGCGATCGTTATAATGTCGGCATCTGATATAATGGAAGAAAACGACACATTCTTATGTGAATCGTTTAAAAAATTATTGTTTGTAAACACTCAACTGAGCATCGCTCATGAACTTCAATCTGCAACACTGCAATTCGTTGGTAAAGTCGTTCATTTTACGGCGGTCATAGTAAAACGACGACTTTTCAACGAATTTGCTTTAAAATCTGTATTTGCTCTGCATACACGCGCCTTGATTTCAACGCAATCATAGCGACCAGATCAAGTGCGTTTATCTAAAAATTCTGTGTAAATAACAGCTCGTATGTTCTCACAGATGGAGAAAAAATAATTTGTAAATGTCGAATATCGACAAGCGTTCAGATATGGTGGTATATATAATATAAGAAAGCAGTATTTACGGCGTCGATGTTGATGCCCTTTATGAGTGGCAAAAAAGTCAAGTTCGTTCCTCGACGCTGAGCTTATTTAAATACACGTTATTATTGTTCGTGCTCCTCAGGAGCCCTCGATTAACTAATTTTCATAGAATGTAAATATTTGATTAAATGGTGCTTACAGCATGAAAATAAAATAAACTGTACACTCGTTCAGTTTTCATGCCGTCGGTCGGCGAAGCGAAAATATAATATATTTGTTTTTCGTGAACGTAAGCATGCCGCGCCTTCGTATAATTTTTCGTGCATGCGGCTCCAATCGACGACGTATGTGCTTTGTTTTGTGAATAATGATTCGAGTGCTCTACGGCTAAATATATTGGCTTTATGTGTATTATATAATGAGCCTCATGCAAACTAAAATATTGTGCGTTTAATTTTTCTTTTCTTCGTGCTTGTTATACATATATACATATTTGAAGCTTTTTTGTTTCTCTTTTTGAATCGTGAATAAGTGAAATGTAACGAGGCTGAAAATCGAATGCGAAAATGAACCGCATATATATATATATATATAAAATAAACAGCAACGTTTCGTATACATACATATATTTATATTTAAATCGTGTAATGTACCGTTACCGTAAAGTTAATAGTGTTTTCAATGCCATAATAATGATTTTGATTCCTTATTATTTTTCATAATATGTATATTTAAATGGCAAATGCTCGAAGTCATTGTAATAGTTTCGATGTTTTTTGCTGTTACAATAAGACTAACGGTGTCTTATAACGAACGATTTCATTTATTGAAGTATTGCGAAGGAAATTTCGTGGAGCATGTAATATAATATAATGTTTTTATTGATCACAGACGACAAAATTGAATAAAAAACAGAACTGATGATAATAAAAGACCAAGTACGATCAAAGAAAAAATATTATGTCGTTATTAAAAAATAATTAACATGTCCACCACGCGACTTCTTACATAAAAAAACATGTGTATAAAAAACGATAAAAAAGAAAAATTTAATCAAACGTAGCTAACAGAGAACAGATGACGCGGTGTATTTTTTGCGCGACTCGCTGCGTCGTACGACGCTCAAACGGTGAGCTGCCGGCAACACGTGAAAAAGACTAAGCCTTCGAAGTAAATTAAGAACGACGATTAGGAAGAAAAAAACTGTAAATTGTATAATATTAATAATTAATAAATTAACTTAAGGTTATAAATTTAAATTTAATTGATCTTATTGTGATTATTGAAACGCTTTGGAGCTCTGCTTCGTTGGATTGTCGGCGCGTGGCGAGTCGGTTTGTGTCATTAATGATGTAAACAAAATAAGAAAATTACTTACGAATTATTACGGATAGATCTTATATTTTCTGAGAGTTATGAGAGTAACTACATTGTTATTGTATAGATATGTAAGTTTATTTATCGCTAATAAAACGAACTTAATAAAAATTTATTTTTTTAATTATCTGTACCCTTAAAAATCCTTTAACTCCTGAAAAATTATTTTACAAATATTTTAGAGTAGGATTTTATGATGGAATAGTATACAAAGATAAAACATACTTAAATTCTGTAGATTTACAATTTATTATTGATTTATAGAATTCTTAAAATAGATATATATTTATATTTATATGTATGCATATGTATAGAATAGACTAGAAAAAAGATGTAATTTATTTAAATGCGACTAGAATCACGTGGAGAGAATTACATCTAAATTAATTATGAGTAATTTCACATATTGTAAATTTGAAGCTGCAAAGAATTTTCTGAAAGTAAGAAAACGTAATCTTATTTTGATAAAAATCTTCAATTTTTAAATTAACTTTTAAATCGTAAAAACAACTGAAAAATATTCTTACAATTTATAAAAAGTGATAAATTATTCACAAAAATTATTTAGCTAATCGGATGCTAACTTTTTTTTTTACTTTTTTACAACAGTCGAATATGAAAGATTTTACAACCATACTTAAATTATCTGAACGAACTTTTGCGTAATGAAATCATCGATATAAGTACATAGTGATTATGCTTGTATAATATACAAGCATTCTTATATATCTATTAATTTAAATGTATATTTGAATATTTTAATTAAAAATTTGCGAGTTTAATTTAGAAAGTCAAAGGAAAAGCTTGGCACGTCGATGATGTATCAATAAAATTATTTTCAAACGTAGATTTGAAATAGCTGACCTGAAAAATGATTGAAAATGCGTGTCTTCAAAATCAAAGTTGATGTTAATATATTTGTATAAGATTTGAGTATGCAAAAACAAAGTAGGTCAATACTCATCACACACATACACATCTACGTTACGTTCGGTTATAATTGAGAATGCAGATTGACTTCAATCAGTATTCATAAAGCAAATTTTGAATTCAGTAAACTTAGAAAGGTTTGATTAGTGTATGCAAAATTCTTGAAGTTCAAAACTTATCTCTAAATTTATATAAAAAACTTTTTGTATATAAATTTAACACATGAGTAATGTTGAATAATATATATATAGATAAAAAATATAACAATTGGGATTAAGAAAAGTGTACTCGCTAATTTTTATTATAATTCAATTAACAGTCGAGGAATTGGCTGCCAGACGAGAGAATTATTTGATTTTAAACATTACTTGATTAACAACATTATCAATAATGTGCGTATACTCGAAAATTTGAAGTCTTTCCGAAAATCGCGAAATTCTTTTAAGTTAACTGTATAGCACCTAGCAACTTTTAGCTTAGATAGAACGAGTCGTTTGATTTTTTTATTTATTCATTTTATTTGAAATACGTTTAAAGCCTGCAGAATGAAACAGTTCAACGATGATATGTTATAACATATTTATATTTATTTATATGTAATGGATGCGGTAAACTTTCTCATAGAGAAAGCTTCGAGCGTGCATCTTTGAAGTTTTTTTACTCGACGACCGATAGTCGAGAATCTTTGAAACCTTTGACATTTACTATTTTGAATTTGATTTATTTCCGTTGATACTTTTTAATATAAGTACTTATTTTGATAATCGTGCGTCTTTTAATTTAATACTTATAACTATATGATTTATGGATTATCATTAGCTTGTTACATTTAAAATTCAAGTCCTTTGTTACACTTTTAATGTAAAAAGAGGAGGTACTGACAGTTTATTTTATTTTTTATATTTATAGTATTAAATTTCAAGTAATTATTTTGAACCTGTGTACAATAAGCCAATACTTTTTGAAGTATAATAATTTCATTTAGTACTATTGATTATATGTTTGTAAATCACTTTGACCAAAAGTGTGTTTTATACGTGCAAATATCAGTACCTCCTTTCTTTAATTTTAAATGCTACAATATCGGTAAACTTTCTTAGGAATGTTTCATTCGTCCTTCTGCCTGAAGTCAACGAAAGTAAAGCCGCGTGACCATAAGTATTTGGTCCATAACTGCTTAAAAATCAAAGTAAGGAATGCTTCAAAAATGACAAACATCCGTCCATTTATAATATTTATGTTTAATAGACTGATTTCGTTAAGTCGACGTCATCAGCTCGTGCGAACGATTACAATCTACTCTTACGATATACAAGACAGAGCGAAGTCGCTTGATTGCTTCAATAGACAAAAATGCAGTTTAAGTCTCTTTTATAGTGCGCAGAGTTGAAAAAATCACCTATATCAGTTTCTCTCTCATCTAGAACCATCACGGTCCGATAAGTCTTCAAGGATAGATCGCCTCGAAAATTCAAATGAACCGCCAAAAACCACGCGCGAGCGAATCGTCTCGCGGCGCCGATTGTAAAACGCGAAAAGTACATCTCGACATATTGACTAAATAAAAAGGTGAAGAGCAGCGATAATTTATGGGCCAAAGTACGCGCGCATACCATTAGATCGCCTAATGAAAACGACTGCGCGTCCAGCATATTACATTCTCCGATGGATATTGAAATGCCGCCGAGATTTACACTGTGTACCTTTTTACGACGGCCGGCCGTTTTTTTAACTCGCGCGTGCTTTAAATCTCGGGCACCCCCGGCTTTTCATCTCCGGCGTTTCGAGCGATCGAAATTCTTAATAGCCGGCCAACTCGTCCGCGCGGTCGCAGCAGCTGGCGCGAGCTGTAAAACTGTCCTCGTAAATCTCCTCTGTACGCCGGGCGTTAATGCGCCGATCGCCCGTATGAGCATTGCTCTTTTTTGTTGTGGCTCCACGATGGCCCGTTTGCTAGATAGTTTCGTTTTTCTTTTCTTGTTTGTTCTTTTCGGCGAGGCGCAGGAGATTAAGGCGGCGTCGGAGATCGGTCCGGGCTCTCTTCCTGTGGCAATGGTTCGGTGGGGATGGGCACGGCGATACCACCTACGGCGCCTTCTTCTTCCTCTTCCTCTTCCTCTTCCTCCTCCTCCTCTTCGTCGTCGTCGTCCTCGATGCCTGGCTCGCCCAGTGCGTGCACGAATTCTAAGGGCAACGTGACGTGTTATTGCTTTGCTTTGATATAAAGTTCCGGTTTTTTTAGAGCTATAGGCGTAGAAAATATATTGTCAATTTTTTTCTTTTATTACAATTATAATTAAAAAATTTAAAATGCTGTGTTATTATTCACAAAATACCCTGTTGATCAAAGCAAGACAGCCACCTTACAGTGAAGGTATAAAAAAAATAAAGAAATAAGTCAAGGAAAAATCTCTTTAAGTATTCGAACCTCTCACAGCCGCTGCGTACTTTTAGGTAAAAAATACAAACGCGTTCCGGCGTAGATTTACGTAGTAAGGATATAAGTTCGCTTGAGACTAAGCGCCCTCCTTTTAACGTGGCGTCTAGCCCCCGGCGTACTCCTTGGAATTTGGAGATCGCCGCTGTCGCGTTGATCGCGATATACTCAAAGGCAAACGTCTTTATCGTGCATTTGTGCATAACATACAAAATGTCTGAGTTTTCCTTTGAGATTAAGATAATTCACAAAATTTTTATCGAGATTAAATTTTGGATGGATGTTTTTAATTATAGGTATTAGCAAACTGTAATTAAACGGGCCACATCAAAGTAAAAATCTACTGAGCGCAGCTTCAATTTAAGATTCTTTAATTAACGAAACAAACTATATAAATATTAATAATGAAAAACTATATGATTTTTTAATTAACGAAACAAACTATATAAATATTAATAATGAAAAACTATATGATTTTTTAATGAAAATTAACAAACATTGTGAGCAATGATACAAACACTGTAATAAGTTCGCATACAGCTTTAAGACTAAAGTATGAACCTTTTTCATGAACTTTTTTGTTTTGTACATAAAAAATGTCTGTAAAGGTTGACGATGCTAACATCAAAGAGAGTTTCTGTATCACTCTGAGATTTATACTATAATATTATTATGAGCAAAAAACTTTAATCCGTAAAAAGCAAAGAAAACTCTTTTTAACATACGAAAATATCCTTTTTAATTATTTAAAAAATATTTCGTCTTCCGGACACCACACGAATTTAAAGCAAGGTTCGTTAAATTCTCTTTTTTCTTGCCATATAAAACCCTTTTACTTAAAACACGTTCATTAGTCATTTATTTTTATGTGACACGTCGACTCGCAGATAAAATTTAAACTTTGTCTATACTCGAGGCTATTCAAACGAAAGCGGATAATGAAAAAAGTTAAACAAGGATATCTACGGTATATCCAACTCTCAAGATAGATCTATGAAACATTCACTATTTCCGAGCATAAAAAGTCCTTAATTAAAAAAAAAATCGACTTTTCTGGCTGACACCAAATCGAAAAGAATCCGTTAAACTTTTATAGAGCCTGCTATCCGGGGATTTTCGATTGTCCGTCTCTTAACTTTCTATCGATTAAAGAGCGCAAAATTTCCTTTTTAAATTAAAGCCCCCCCCTGTACAGCCTGGAAATCTAGCAGGAAAATCGTTTATCAGCGCGTAACACACCTCTTTCCGCTTCTCAAATCGAAAATCCTTTTAGTTGCACGAAAAGCCGCGTAGCCCATCAACTAAGGCAAAGCGAAATAGTCCGTGTGTGTACGTTTATATTTTTATAAAAACCGAAATCATTTCGCCGCGTGTCCTTGATGTATATATTGTAGGTCGAGGTGGTACACGTCGCGGAATTCATTTCTTTCCAGATCAAAGCTCGAGCAGGTGGCTGCTATTGCCGCTGACAGCTCGCAGCTCTAGGAAGTGTAAAGACGAAAATAAACCGTTCATGAGCAGGAAAGCGAGTTTCTCTTACCATAGAAATCGATTCGTCCGTCGCCGTCCACGTCGACTTCTCTGATCATTTCCTCAACTGCAACAAGAAGATACAGAGACTTAAATGAATAAATGCAAGACTGTTAATAAGCAAGTGATTCGTTAAGTCGGTGACTAATTGTAAGCGCACTGTAAAAAGTCTCCAAATTTTATCTAGTCTTTAAACGACTTTTCTACGCATTAAAAATCAAAAGCATTACTCTTAATTGTTAACTGAGAAAAAAATTTAGTTGTATTGATTAAGTTTAGTTGAACGCATTAAATTTTTGTTTAATCAATTAAAACTTAATTGAATCAATTACAGTTTTCTTGTGAGAGCTAATTTTTTTTCTCGGTGTACTAATGATTATGAAAAAAATTAATTTGAGTTCAAATTTGTGATACAAAATAATAACAAAATAATTGAATAACGTAATAGTCTTTTGACTGAAAGGATTAAAAGTATAAATCTTATACCTACGAGTCTTACCGATTCCTGACTCATACTACTTATACAATTCAAAGGCGTTTTTCATTTTTTTTTATTTGTGATCGAAAGTCCAAGTTGATATATGTATATGTGATTACAATCAGATTTAAATATTCATTCATAAATAAGCTCTCTTAATCTATTTGTTCTAATGGCTTATTTTATAAGAGGACATAGAATATTGACCTTATTTACTTGAAAAGAAGATGAAACCACCCAGTCGTTTTCGAATCAATAGTATATCCCTTCATATCCACTATAGAAATCAATTTTTCCAGGCGCGTCTTAATCCCGCCCTGAATTCGCATCACGAAACATCCAGACCCACCATATACCGCGCAAAAAGAGCGCGACGCCTCAATTATTTCGCGGCGGAATGCACATCCTCGCATGAAAAACGGCCTCTACGTACGGAGCATCTCCAAGATATACCACATATATACGCTTAGCGGCCCTTCGCCGATAAATACAAGAGCGAGCTTCCCGTAAAAGGAGAGGGCTACATTTGCCCGTAACTTTTCCAACCCTGCAAACTTTATGATCTAACGAGTCGCTCGGGATACGGGCGCGATTAATCCGTCCGCTGAGCTGCATGCGCGCGAATATAGCAATTAAAGTTTCACCCTGCGCACATGTACAAGCGACGCACAATAAAGGCGAGGAGCCAGAGAGGGACGGCCGGTGAAAAAGCTCGGCAGCGAGCTTTTCATTAGCAGGCTCTCGCGTCGAGCTTTTTCCGCGTCGGCCGTTTAACTTGGCGCGTCGCGGATTTTAAGCCGATACGAGTTTCGAGATTTGCAATTCAAAAGTCCGCCGCCGGAATTGCCGTGTACGTGGAGCGCGCGCGAAGGGATTATCGTTAAAGTGGCCGTCTAAGTAGCCAACTTGCTTCTCCCTGGGCCTTAACAAGGTTAAAAAAAGCAAAGTTCCTGGGGGTCGAACTCGACGAGGAGACGGCCCGGCTAAAGGGGATCAGGGAGTGACGCTGGATTCGCCGGTAACTACTACGTGAGCGTGGGAAGCTGCTTCGTTTATACGACGACTGCAACTTTTGAAAAAAGACTGCGCGGAACGTTTTTCGACTGGCACTGAAATTTCATTTTTTTAATAATCTGTATATTTCAGAACTTTCTAATTTTTAATAACAATTTGTATGTACGTGTATTTTGTTGTAATATTTGTTACGGTCTGAATGCTTTTGATTCATCAAAAAGTTTATTTGATTTTCAAATAAGTAAAAACGCCAATCTCTCGATTTATTTTTATTTACACTTTCACATTTTTCCAAAAAAAAACAATATTGACTTTATATTTTCTATAGGGTAAAAAACAAAAGTCTTTTATTTACACACCGATATTGATTTATTTTACTGATGGCTTTTTAAAATCAATGACTGAAATTATGGTAAGTTTATTTTTACTTTTCTATTCATTGCGTTTCAAGCGCTTCATTGGAACTTTACACAAAAAAATGATAAGTAGTTCCAGCAAGAAGTATCGTCTTCTGAAAACCTTAAGAATTTAACTTTACTCTCATCTTTAAGACTCCTTTATAATAAACTTAAGTAATACAAAATACTCATATTCAACAAAGCGTTAAATACATTCATGTAGCAAAGTTTATTCCTAAAACAGTTACAAGAAGCGTACCATTCGCAAAGAAAAAAGTGAAGGTTCGAGTCGCGCGGTTATTTCAGGGCAATCGAAGCTGAAAAGTCGAGGGCGGGAAAAATCGTCGATAAAGGAAGACTGTACGCGCGAAAAAGTCACCCCCGCTTCTCGCGACGAATTTTTTCTCGCTGAACTTTATCGGGGCTCTTAACTAAAGTATTGGCGTACTCTCTAACTAAACTCCCCGAGCTGTATCAACGATCGTCTATCTTTTTTTTGCCTCTCCAACCGAGTTTTGTACGTCAGAAGTCAAACACTGGACCAAGTTACTTTTGCGTGCTAGTATTTCTTATTATGAAGAGGAACGCAGAAAATTATACCAGTGGAGCTCGGTTACTCGGAAACGTAAACTCTTTTATTAATTTTTATCGTGGGAGTTGATATCGAGGCGAGTGATGTTTGATTCTTTAGTTTGAGTTACTCTTAGGCAAGGATGTTTCAAAGTTATTTGATCGAATGCTCAGTGTGCGTAATCTCCTTTGATCGTCCTTTTAGAGTTAAAATGTTAGGAGATTGCACAGGAAATGTTTTGGGGAGGATAACTTTTTAACTTCTTTCATGATTTTAACTTTTTATATAAAGGTTCAGTTCATTGGTAGTGAATAAATATAATAAATTTTTTCATTAATTGAATTAAATTCTTTTAAATTCATTTTATTCATAATATGCAAGTAAAATAATTTTGAAAACAGTAGCCTTATTAAAATCAAACTTATTGTTCAGTGCAAATTTTATTTGAATATTGATGTAAAATATGTAGAAGTTATTAAGCGTTTACATTCATGCGATTGGTAGATTGAAGTTGAAATATTAAAAATAAATAATGGAGAAAAGAATTTATATTTAATATATGATTACTGCAATTCAGAGAAAAAAAAATTAATTTCAAGAACTGTGTTTATTAATGAAAGCAATATATATCACTTTATTTGCGAAAATATTTAGTTTTTTTTGACTAAATTGTTTTAAAATGTGCCAAATGTTTTAGCACAATTTGGTATAATTTTATTTTCATAATAGAGAACTACAAAAAGTAGAATCTAATTCTTCGGTGTCTAGTAGAGGCAAGAAGAAGTAGACAAGAGAAGATCATACTTGTACAAATTTAAGTATATCCACATCAAATATCTGCTTTATATATTAAAATTTTAACAAGTCTTAAATTTGAATTTATCTATTTACTTTAAGTAGCCTATACAACATAAATACTATTATTACAAAATTTTTTACTTTACTTATTTGAATTACAAAAAAAAGAACACCAAAAATTGTACAAATATGTGCCATTTTTCCCTACATATATATGTCGCTAAAGACTCGAAACCACGGAAAAAAAGGCCAGCCTTTACGACGCGCGAAACTCCGTAGCAGCCGGCATAATTCATTTTGTCTTGAATCAGAGTGCAAGTCACTTTTTTTTTATGGAACTCTGGGAATAAGTTAGCCGGCCAGCTGCAAAAGGTATATACGCGATGCAAGTTTGGGTTTACGAGTGCAAGTTTGCGGTGTGCGAGAGATTAAGGGAAAGCTACTTACTTTCCTCCTCCGAAAGATCCTCGCCGAGGCACTGTAGCACCGCCCGAAGATCAGAGGCGGTTATGTAACCGCGATTGCGTTTGTCAAACACCTGGAACAGGAGAGTTAATGGTTAAAGCGATTATTATACTGTGAGGGCTGGGGACGTGGGATCAGCCGTAAGCTGGCTAATTAACTGGATCATTCGATGTTGATCCATGGGATGAGATTTTCGGTGTTAAATTAATTGGTGCTGTTGTATGATATGTTAATACAGATTGCTTATTATTAATTTCAGACGTAATTCACTTATAATATGTATGTTATACTATATTAAATTTGCAAAGTTGGACTAAAGTTAAAAAGATATTTTAAAAAATTATAATTAAACAATATATTTTTGAATTTATAGGCAGAAAAGATAAAATATTATAGTCTTTTATAATAAAAATTCTTCTAAATAAACTGATAGTATAAAATATTTTATTGTATAAATGAAAATGTCAAATGCATTGGATATTTGCTAAAGATCCAATGACTTTGTTTAAGCAGCACAAATAAAATTATGACGGATTTTGCGTGCATTATTTTTTTCCTTTTGTTAAAATCAAATGATTTTATTCCTCTACCAATTCGATGCGCAGAATTTTGCATTCGATCAAATGTGTGTAATTTTGCAAAAAGAGAATGTGTGCATAAATTCTCGCGGAATATTTACTGCAAAATCGTTAAACTTTTTTAATAGATTCATTTTCAATCAGCCAGTATTGCCATTTAATGTGGAAATAAAAAACTGCATCGTAACGGAATTATTTACACAGAATTTTTATTTACGGCATCTCCTATAAATTTCCGTTTCATCCTCATAGAACTTTGGATATTTATAAAGTTTAAGAACGCAGCGCGGAAAAATAATTCACATCTTATCCAGCCATTTATAAACAGTGCATCCATTCTCTCTTTTTTCTGAGAAATACAAAACTTGTTAAAAGTGGTGGATTGCGAAAAAAAATCTTCATTTTCTACGAGGACTTGCGTTTATTTTTACGTCTGTGTGAGAAAAGGCAGAGAAAAGAGAAAGAGCAAACTCGTTCATCTTACTAAAACGATTAGAGCGAAATAGCAGCCGGGTCCGACTCGCGCATAACAATTGCGCGATCGCAAGCGAACAAGATGCTTATCTTGCGCCATCTATAAGATAACGTTAACGCAATTTTAAGGGATACAAATGAAAACCATTTGCAACAATATTATTTTGAAAAACTTTTTACTAAGCTTAGCTCTTTGGAGCATATTGAATTTCTTATTCAAAAAATGCATCGTTTCTTTTTACATCTTTGTAAACGAAGTAAATTTAAATTATTGTGTGTCATTTTGAGATTTGAGCTATAATTAAATTAAACTGTACCCATGCAAAATGTGTAATAAGCAATAGAAGATTTATGCATTATTTGTCCTAATTAGCAAAAAGTAGAGCACGTAATTCTCCACGATATTGCTGCATTAGTATTTTGGAACAATTTTCATCAGTATCCATTGGCCCTTATTGAATCCATATAAATTCTGGTTACCTTAATAATACATAACGGTGTAATTATAACTGCTCTAAAGTTATGTATAACATCAATTGTTTAATCTATTTCGCTATGGAAATAGTTCGAAGTTTTTAGAGGACAAAGAAAAATACAATTCCTCGATTTATATTTACTATTAATAGATAAGAGCTTTGAAAACTATCTCAAAATAATTATTCTCTATGGTAAACAACAACTGAATCATGTACACACGTGATTTTTGAGTGATTTTTATGTAACATGCTCTTTTGTCCTTCATAAATCCCGAATCAATCAAAAACGTCAATCCATTAATCTTCGCGGCCAAAAAGCTCCATGAAACTTGGATTTTAACAGCTTTTGCAGGTGCAATTCGTTAATAGCCAGGCTCGTTCTCGAATTTCCCGATCGCCGCAACGAGATTCCCCTGGCTCTGCGGGGGCATAAACGAGCTCGCCGCGCGTGCGATTATTAACGTCGAGCCGCTTGGGTACAAACACAATTGGCCTCCCTCTCAACGTGAATCAATTGGCCTTGGGAAATGGAAGCGGGATTGATGGGCGCTCGGTTTCCAGCGACGAATGGATCGCACCGACAAGCGTCCGTCACTGGCCTTATGCCGCTAGCGCCGTGTGTATACGCAATTTCACGGGCCCGTAAACGTCTTCCGGACATTTCGCGCAGTCGGGCTGTTAAAAGCGGAGCGCGCGCGCGCGGGGGCCGAGGAGTCCGAGTTGATGATGCGGCTGGGAGTCTCGAAACCTTTCCGTTTATGGGGCGCCAGAGATGTTCTCCGAGGCGCTGGACGACTTGCTTGATTCTATTCTTGCCTCGCTATGTTGGCTATTCCAGCCTTTTCTTTTTTTTAAAAAAGATAAAAAAGACGAGAGAGACTAGAAAAGTAGTCTCATTTCAGCCTCTGAGATTTTAAAGTTGCATTTGGACTTTTCTACGAAATGTAGTTTTTAATTTTACAAGTCATTTAAAATTTGTAAATATCAATTACTTTCTTATATATAATTCAAATTCATTTTCTTCTAAAATTATACCATTCAAGCAGGCTTACGATTCCAACCTCACTTATTTAAAAACAATTTTTAATTAACCTGAATTACATAAAAAAATTTTATTTTTACATCTTTTTAATACATTTACATTCATTTCTCAGTGATATTTATCACGATTTAGGGTATAGTTTTTATATAACGTAAGGTCGTTTTTAATTTAGCAAAGCGTGAAAAAGGAGAAGCGAAGCAATTGAAGAAGAGAAATACGAAAAAATTAGTTGAAAAAAACGTTGAGCCCCATCTCATGAGTTCAGTTCAGTGGGGATAATTTTTGAGTTGGTGAAACCCACTAAATTACTCCCTTTCTTGCTCTTCCGGACTACCGGCATATGAAGTACGCGCGCTTGGAATACGACAAAATACGACAGAATACGCTAATAAATTTTTTTTAATTTCTAGATTAATTACGACAACACGTCGTATAAAAGGCACGGCTGCCCCGATCGCTTCGCCTATACTTGCCATCAGGGCGCGGCCGCGCTCTTTAATCCAAAGGCACCCTGAGCGATCGTATTTTTTAAACAAAGGAAAGAGTGAGAGGACGTGGTATACCTGCGCCAGTATTATTGAATCAACTCGAGACGATAGGAATAGCAAAATATATAAGTATACGTGGAATCTGAGGTGAGTGGATTTAATGTGTGTGCGCGTGACAAGGAGATTTTAGAAGTTTCAGGAGGGTGGCGTTAATTATATGAGTATGCGTGGGACATAGTGTAAGTCCTGGGTTCTGATAAGAATTTGGTGATAACCAAAAAGTAAACAATCTCCTTTCATTTTCATTATTTAAGGTATATGTCCTGCCACTATTAGAATTAAGCAAGCATTCTCAAGTTTTACTTTGACTAGTGATGTACATTGAAGCGAGGTATCGACGAACTGGCAACATTTCACTAAACATAACCTATACTATACGCTCAATTTCATTTACACTTACCATACAGTGACTTGGCAGATGATGAGTAGTGATCAGTTTTGTTTTAATGGAAAATTTGCGAAGAAAAAAAACGTGGAAAAGAAGAAGAAAACTTTGGAAGCTATTGGCAATACAACTTATGGCGGAAGGTTGTAGGAAAACAAACAAATTTTTTGATTTTTTTAAGTCTAAATCGTT
>UELX01000507.1:0-74385 GCA_900480035.1 Eupelmus urozonus
GCCCTCCCTCCCTCCGCGTATAACGTTCCATCTCATTTTCACTCTCTTTCTTCTTGTTTTCAAAGCGTTTTTGCGAGATTGCTTCTCTTTTTTTCTTTTCGCAAGTGCCCGAGCTCGCCCTGGGCTTTCGGTTATTTTCGCCAGCGAGACTGTTACTACTGCGCGCTGCTGCTTCTGCTGCTGCTGGCCAGCCCTCCATCCTTGCACGCTTGCTGCCTAATAAATTCTTTGCTTTTTCAAAAGCTTACACTCTCCAAGCCCTTTTGAATTTTCTTCTTTTTCAATGCTTTTTTATCTTTATTAGAAATATAAATTCCAAGGCTTTAAACATATTCTAGAGAGCTTATTTTTTCAAAAAATCTCTTATCGATAAAAATTTTGGCAAATACTCAGTCCTTGGCAAATGATTGGTCCAGCGACGTGGCAGGCTCGAGTATTGTAGATAGACTTGGGCGCTCGGAATTTCGTGGGCTTCGTAATCCTGGATCGCTTCGCAGGGCCGAATGTTAGCCACGCGCATGAAACGATAAGGTATGCTGCTAACGATGCTGCCTCCAGTTAATGTGCGGCTACAGACTACTAGCACTAGAAGCTGAGATGCGCCCGTTGCTGAACCTGCCGCCAGCACCTTCGAGGAATTTCTGATTGCGCCAACCCCCGGGAGCTCGCTACGCCCCCCGCCCGCACTATACACCAGCTAGAGCAAAGTCTCGGAGCATCTCTCTCTCTCTCTCTTCCACTATGCAAATTCCTGCTTGACGTTTCGGCTCGTTCCTTTGTTTCGCCCGCCCAGCAGTCGGGAAATTCACGCAAGCGCGCCCAGAATATTTGTCACTCGAAGAAAGAAAAGATTGATACGCCAGTCAAGATTGCTCTTTTTTATTTATACATTTCTAAACTCCACTAATTTACGTAATTACTATTTGCCAAAGTTTGATAAGCTCAAAGAACATCAATGTTTAAATTTACTCCAAGTACAATAATGAAAATGAATTTAAATGAAAAATTCGTAAAACTAATTAATAAACTGAAGGTATCATTCCCTCCTAAATCCATTTATTCTGTTGGCTTGACAGCTGCAGCGGTAAGAAATCGCGTGAAAACTATCCAGCTGTTTAAGATAATGAGATTGGGCTTATTTTTCTGACACGCACATCAAAGAGCAGTCACAGCTAATTTCCAAGTAAATTCAAGCGGGAAAAGAGCTCACTTTCTCTCTGCGTAGAGCTCATAAACACGAGCTTTAAAAAGTCGATCAAAAGTGATGAATTTTCCGAGTGCGCAGAGAGAGAGAGAGAGAGAGAGAGAGAGAGAGAGAGGTATATAGCCGCGTAGACTACATTTACACAAAGAGCAGGCGGAGCGACACGCGTGCACTCGACGTCTCCTGCCGGGAGCCAATAAATACATATTTACTCGCTGCACACCGGGAATCAGCTGAAGGCAATGACACTAATACCATTAGCTCATAATGCTGCGCTGGCGCTCCTGCTCCTGCGCGCGTATATAGAAAGACGGAGCGAGGGAGAGAAAGAGAGAGAGAGAGAGAGAGAGAGAGAGATCGTTCCTCATCCTTTTGGCTCGGCATCGTAGTTTGTGATTTCTGCCGAGTCACGTTACAAATGACTCCTCTGACGCGGGGACCTCCTTCCATTCTCGTTACCAAAGTGACATAATCGTTCGGGCGTAATACTCTTGTATATTCCAGCGATATATCCGAGAGCGCTAGAGAGAAAGAGATCGATATCGCGTGTAATGATCTACCGAACCTTAATGCCATTCTTTCGCTCCTTCCTCCTTCCTCTTCGCTTCTACTCCCTCTTTCTACTTATTTTTTTCTTTTTTTCTTTTACAGCCTTCCTTGCTGCTTTGCTGCTTTGCTTTTCCTTCGCTCTCTAGGTGTGTAACGCACATGCGGAGCTCAATGAGTGTTGTGATTGATTATAGCCGATGAGGAGAAAAAAAAATGAACAAAAGGAAAGTTGGAATTCCGGGTGAAAAAATCTTTTGCCTCATTTTTAATTGGCTGTCACACGCTATAATCATTTATTGACCAATGAATTTATCGATCTTACTATTTTTTACGTCTAACGGTATTAAAGAGGCATTAAAATTATTAAGAGATGGCTTAAAAATGTCTCGATTTTAAATTATAGTGTCGAGGTCAATTTAAATAGAATTACTAGGAAGGAATTTCTCTGGGGCTCAGTCGATTGGTAAAAGAAGAAGAAGATGTGTGTGGTTGATTAGAAGAAGAATAAAATAGGGGGTATAAGCGTAGGCTGAATTAAAAAATAATGAAAGGCGCGAAAGCTGGTGCGGAGCCGGCCGGTAAAATAATCTCGTTGCGCTGGGTCGTTCAGCTGCCTGGTGCGCTAATCCACGGGGCCGAGGAAATCCCCGGACTGTAGCTCTCGCTCCCGCTCGCTCGCGTCATAATTTATGGCAGTATAAGAATGCGGAAGGGTCCCGCGTTGTTTACTGTCCTACGTAGGATTACAGCGCGCTACTCGTCCATTAATTTACGTACGGCCCCGCGCGCGGACTTGCGCGCTCGTGTAAACATCCGAGCGAGCGAGCGCCGCCCCCCCATCCACCCCCGTTCGCCCCCCAGCCTCCAATCTAAGCAGTACCTATGCCCGAAGCCCCGATGGACGAGGAAAAAAGCGCGGCTTTTAAATCTCTCTTTGGGAATCTAAATCCAAACAAAAGGACGACTTAAGCTCCCAAGTAATTTTCGCCAGCCATTTGGCCAGCTCTACCACACCGAAGGACGAGAATGCGACACAAGAGAGACTAAAGTGCTACAGTGGCCTACGCAAAATTGTGAGTTGTGCAGCGCCCGCTCACACGCACAGCTGGCTGCGGTTAATATATTTGACGCTAGATTGGAGAGGAGCTCGACAAAAAACTGCTCCGCCACTGTGTACCTCTGTAATTGTCAGAGTTACGGGCCCCCGTTATTCTTTTCCTTTTTTCTTTCCACCTTTCTCAGAGCACGATTTACTATTTTTAACGACGAAAAACGCCTTTTTCCCTTTTTTCTTTTTTCTTTTTTCTTTTTTCTTTGCCGGACAGCGGGCTTTATTTCATAAAACGCTTTCTTTCACTATTTATTGATACGGCTTTTCTCTCTCAGCTTTCCACCCAACAATTTTATTTATTTTGAAAAATTTCATTACTTCTATCTAGTCTCTTTAGTTTTATCTATCTTTAAATACTTTCTTGTTGTACAAAACGTCTGTTACTACTTAAAATTAATAACCGTTATTCATCTTGTGATTTATTAGCATTTTTATTACTAAAATTGTGTGAGGTTACACATGTTAAGGAATAATTTATAATTTTCCATGTGTTTCCATAGGCGAGTTGATGAAAAATTTGGTCGTACGTTATAATGTAAAAATGTTTTAAAAAATCCTATATATAAGAAAAACGGCTTACTGCAAATATATTGAAGAAATAACTAATTTCCCTGAGCAGCGAACAATAACATTCCTCAAAAGCCATCCTTTAGCGGAGCCGCCATTCCCAAAGACACTTGGCTACACGTAGCCAGCAGCGCAGAAAAGTCGGCTGAGAAAATCAATAATCGATCAGCGGAGCATCCCAGCAGGTCGTGCAATAAATCTTTGGTCGCGCAAAAGAGGAGGAGAGTTGTTTTAAATTATTTAGCCTCTGCTACCCGTCTTCCCGAAGCTCTTCTCTCTCTCTCTCGCTCCCTCATCCGCTCTGTCTGTGTAGCGCGCACTCGCGGCTTTAAGGCTCGAAAGGCTTAATGACGGCGCGTACCATCTGCGCCCAATCGCGCGCTCTTGCTCCGCCGGCGGATATGGCGCCTAACTAGCTCGCTCTCGCCATGATTCCCCAGTTTCCAGTTTACGATTGCGCTCGAGGAGAGAGAAACTCGGCCTCCATTAATCACCTCTGCGCGCAGTCTCTCAGAGAGAGAGAGAGTGAGAGAGCCAGAGCCCGATAGCGGCGCTTGCGCTTGCGCTTGCTTTCTTTTTGCCACGATAAAGGATCTCGCGCGCCGCCGCCGCCTTTTTTCCGATACAATAACTATCGATTTTGCCGGGCCTGCAAGCTCCTTCGAGATTGCTATCATTTTTGGCTCTTGGCTGAGTAAAACGAAAATGCCAGAAAATCTTTCTCGCTACAACTTGCTGCTACTTCTTTTCTTTCGCTTATCTATGGCTATGAGAATAATGAGAGACTTGTTTCGCCCAAGAGTCTACATTGTTTAATGATTGTTTTAAGGCTAGACGAAGCGCAAGCTGATGGAAGAATTTCAGATAGCTATGCTAATAGAATCAGATTATTTTAACTCGCTTTGGGAAGCGCATTTAATTAATTTCTATCAGTTTCTATCTATCCTTTTAATTACAGATTCTAATGAGTTTTTTATCGTTTATGAGTTTCACGTTAATGGAATAACAGAAATTGCAGTTTTAATGAGGAACTCTGATGCTGATATTCATCAGCAGCGCGATTCAAAACAATTCTCATGTAAATTAATATTTTGATTATTGCATCGTACATATATATACTTTACTCGATTATTTCAAATTATATATTATATCACACAACTGAATTTAAATCTACGCTTTCAAATATTTAATCTCATTATTAATTATTCGATTACATATATAGGTACGCCTTTGTTACTTTTATTATTAAAATTAATTAATGAAATTTGTTTTGTTGTCCTGAAAGAAGGAAAAATGAAGAAAATTTAATTTCTCAACGCATTTTATGCGATAGCCCATCTACGCATCAATAATTAAACATGTGCATGAAACTTTGGCTTAACTAAAGATGACGTAGGAGGGGATGACAGGATTCTGAAGCAGATAAGAAAGGCGCTAGAAAAGTCGGGCCCGAGCTCCTCTCTTAGTTTGGGAGCAACGCGCGCAAGTATTTTCGCGTATATACGCGTGCGTGGGGTGTGAGTGATAAAGAAAGAGAGAGGCAAGAGGGAGAGAGTTGCTCGTCGGCAGCATAAATTGAAACAGATGCGAGTTGGTGAGAGTTTTTCGCTACTTCCATCCCAGGAGAGAGCGAGCGAAGCGAGCGGCGCACTTTCCTCTCTTCGGGAGGCGACTCGCGCAGGCTTAGCTGTATTGCTGCGCTAAAGAAGAAAAAAGCAACAACAGAGGTGAACAGGGCAAGGGCTGGGGGGCTGAAAGTAGCTGGAGCGAGGAAAGATATGGAGGACGAAGTGCTTCAATGTTTAGTTGATCAAAAATTTTATACTTGAAAAGCTAATTCTTTCGTAGTGTAACTTTAGCGTAAAATTTAACGCTAACTATTTGTTTGTTATTTACGATAAACGGCAATTCAAGTAACAATTGAAAAGTTATTAATAAAGTAAATAAATAAATTAAAAGGTGCGGTTGTTGAATCTTGAATAGCAATTTCCATTATCTGATATATCCTCGACAGATCGTCGGGAAAATTGAATATGTTCCTCTGGCGGCGAATGAAAGATTAAAGCTCGATGAGGAAGACAGCTTAGAAAGCTCAGTGCAAAGGGTGAGTTTACGAGCTGGTCTCCCCTCAAGAAGGCGTTCATTGATAGCCGTGTCGCCGAAAGAGAGAGAGCGAGAGAGATAGAGCCCGAGGAATCCAGACGCTCAATCTGCGCGAATGTTCTTCAAGTCGTTGGCTTTATCGTCCTTTAATTGGACTAATTCATACCAAGGTCTTCTACACCTCTGCTCTCTTATAAAAATTATTTTAATTTCATCATATTTTAAACTGTTTATTAGAATAAAAAGTTTTTATACCACTCTAACCTCAAAATCACTCCTTCGATTATGATATATTTTCGGCTCCCGCGGCATAAAAAACGGTTTGACACTAGGGCGTAAGTCGATCTTTAGCTTCCTTGAATTTTCTCTAAAACCTCTCGGGAGCTAAATAATGGACTTCCGCCCCCGTATCAAAATGTACTATTTTGATAAGAAAAACAGTAGGTGGTCGAAAAAAATGCAGGAAAAGTAAAAATGTAAGTAAAGAAATTAGTGAATCCTGCTTTCGTTGTGCGGTCTTGTCGGCTCTGGGCATAAAGTACAGCTGCGGATATACATAGAGTCGGTCGGTCGGTCGGTCGGTCGGTTGGGCCGTCGGTTGCGCCAAGTTCATTTGCACGTAATGCCGGTAATTAATTATCGGTCGGCCAATGTGCCCTCGCGAGAAAGGCTGAACTTGCGGCAAAGACAGACCGATAGAAAGAGAGGAGGAAGCAAAACGCGCAAGCAGAGAGAGAGAGAGAGAGAATGTCGCGTGCGCGAGCTGAGAGAAAGGCGAAGTTGTAGGGCCATTTACGGTAAGCCACGGTGCCGTGTAAGCGCGCGAATACAAATTTGTTTGCACTTAAATTCCGTGTGTGCTCTCGCTAGCCCGCGAGAATTTATACCGCGCTGCATCCTAGGGGGGGCCAGGCTCAAGTGTCCTCCGCACTTGTCGCTGCTTCTCCGGGGCCCTATAAGCTGCCCTTTCCCCTCTCTATAACATCCCTTCTCCATTTCACACTGCGTGTTGAGCACCGACAAAGAGAGAAAGACACAGACAAAAATCCCTCTCTCTCTCTCTCTCTCTCTCTCTCTCTTTCGCGCTCCGGCAATCACGCATGCCTGCAGTTATTCGCGGCTTGCAGATACGTGTGAAGAGATTCCTTCTTTTTCCCTTACTCAGCGTTTTATTTTCTATTTCTTTTTTTAGCGCAGCGTATCGACGATCGTGCGAGCAATTAGTAAGAGATCTCTCGTTGCTGGTCGCTCGGTCGTGCGCGTATCGCTAATACACTGGGGTATCTCTCTCTCTCGCAAGCCCTTTCGGTAAAAAGTAGCTGCCTCACGGAAAACGTGAGCGAGTCGATCAAAATAAAGATTGACTCGGCTAAAACATTGCGGAACTAGCAATTAATCAATTTTCAGACAGTTTTATAATTTTAAATTAGTAATATTATTGTTCCAAATTATTGTCTGTTGTAAAGCCAAAATATTTTAGTTGTCAGTAGAAACACAGAAGACAAAATAACTTTTCTGTTTTAAAGAAAAATCAATTTATTTGTCATTTAATTACTAAATTATTTATCAAGCCATGGAACAAGATATAAAAGCATAGATCGTTAAATTGCCCAATAAAGACTATAGTCGAAAAAGGACAAGAAAAAATCCTCATTCTCTGACAATAATTTATAGCTCTGATGAAGAGATTCGCGCGAAGGTGAAGAATAAAAAAAAAGAAGAAAAAACGAAAAAAAAATACGCGTCCCATCTACTCTGAGCTGCATTAAGTCGACTACAGGCGGCGCGCTTGCACGGAAAATGAGAAGATCGAGCCTGGCGAAATTCCTAAAGGGGCAAAGAAGCGAGGAGGGCTGACTGCAGGCAGCGGCCGTAACGCGATACTACCGTAATTCACGTTGGTTTTACGCTTTATGCGACCCGCCGAACATGCACGCGCGAGCGCGCCTGCGAATTTACGGGGGATCCAGCGGCGATGGGACAAAACATTCGTGACCGAGACTTGATGGACGCGAAGCTGGATTAAACGTTTTGCTGTGCGCGCGGCGCCAACAAAAAAAAGAGACAAACAAAAATATTGCCCGCACAGCGTATACGTAAGAGCGTGCGAAAATACTGCTCACCTACTAGCGCCTCGCTTTTTTTATTAACTGCCTGCTGCTATGGCTGCTGGCCCCTCTCTTATTGCCTTTCTGGACACCTGTGAATCTGCATTATGACAACGCTGCATTTTACTTTCGATATCAAACTTTTATTGATGCTTAATTCGCCAAACGGATATTTTCTCCGTTTATATTTTAGATGGCTCACTCCGGATTAATAATACCTCGCCTGTGCGACTTTACCGAGTTATTTGCTCAAGAGTTTGTGAAGGGCTTCCTTTTTTATAACACCCTTGATACAGTGACTGTTGTCATAGATGACGTATTAACGCTTTCGCTGACAAAACTACTACTATAACCATGACGTTAATTGTTTCAGCAGAGTATTTTTCTTTTATATGTTCACATTTTAGATTGGAATATTTCAAAATTATTCAAATTTTTTGTTTTAGAATCGAGAAAAATATAAGTTTTTCGGTCGGGTCAGAAATGTAATCAGTTTTTAATTTTTTTTATTTACATACGATTATATTTATAAATATTATATTTATAAATTAATTCGCGTATTTTTAAAAACAACAAAACTAATTAATTAAAAAATTTTTTTTAAATGCACATGTTTTTCCTAATAAGCAGTTTGTGTTATCCGATTGATCCTAAAATCTAATTAGTTTTAAGCCATGCTCCTACGCGCAATCACACACGCAAGCGCATGCATAAGCAGATATCAAAGAGCTTCGTTATATAGAACTACTTTATATTAACGAGTTATATTTTCTGAACAAGGTTCAACCTTCAAATTCGTCAGGATTAATAAATATTTTGAATTAAAAAATATAACTTTTCGATGGCATAGAATTTTTATGAAAATAATTACCAAAGAAAAGAGACTCTTTAAAAAGGATATAGTTTTCAATAGTCAGCCAAGCACGCAGACATAGTTCTTGAGAAAAGATCGATGCGACTTGACTGTTGAGGCTCGCAGGCAAGGGATCGATAGCCACTGCTTAGACGTAATCGGCTCGCGGCGCGACTCACCGCCGGAAATTGTCCTCGTTTGATATTCAGAAACATTGTATGCGGCTGCCTGCGCTATCAGGCTTTCTTTGTGGTCGCGAGAAAAAAAGGAGCCGCATATCGAGCAGGCGAGGCGCGCCCGTTTAAAGAATAAGACGTAGAAAGGAAGACTGAAGCAAAAAGAAGGCAAATGCTCGTGGCCTCGCTTCTTTTTCAGCGAAGAAAAGAGTTGAGAGGGCGGCCAGGCGATAACTCGCCAAAGATAGTTCCGTAGTGGATGGCGAGGGCTGCTCGCCGCCGAAAGTCCCTGGCGCTAAAAAAAGCTGGCTTCGATCTTTGAGTTTCACGCTTTCTTTCATCGAGCTTAAGTGTCATGGCATGCGATAGAATTTTTAGAATTTCATATTTTAAGTAAATTATGCTTTACATTGATGATTACTACAGCTTATATGGAGAAATCTTTTTTCAGCTGCTAATTTTTTACTACTTTCGTTTAAGATAAATTGTAAATAAGCTATCTCTTTAAAAATTAATAAATAAAATATTATTAATAAAATGTTTAAAGAATTGTGAAAAAAGATGGAAGAAAATGTTGATTATGAACATTTGTCTTTGATTCGAATTTCGAAGCAATTTTCTTAGGTCAGCAGGGGAAGGTAACTTGAATTAATCAGACTTGCATCTGTAATTTCGCTTAGTTAGCGAAGGCAATGCTTGCAGGCGCTATCAGCTCTTGTGCGCATCGCGCATCGTTGGCGAGCGCTCTCAGGTAGCGCTAAAAAGCCAGACTGCAGCTGGGCGAGCTTTTCGCGAATGCACTTAGACGCAGCAAGCGAGCTTTCGGTGTAAAGCGAAGGTGGGTTAGCGAAAAGAGGGGTAGGGCGGCTGGGACGTCTGTCTGTTGGCTGCCAGCGAGCCAGTCAATCATTACATGCCGCGCAGGCGCGCCTACGACGTCTCTCTCCCTCTCTCCCTCTCCCTTTCTCTTTCTCTTTCTCTTTCTCTTTCTCTTTCTCTTTCCTTTCTCCTCTTTCCTTCGTCCTCCCTTTATTGTGAGCACGCTCTCTCTCCCTCGCTTTCCGATTTTTCTTCTCCCTCTCTCAGCCTCAATTTCCTTCTGCATTGCTCCTTCTTTCTCTCTCGCGAGCGAGCGCGCGCGCGCGCGCGCAAGTTACAGGCTTGCAATGTGAGAGAATGGGAGAGAGGGAGAGAAGTAAAGTCTAGTATTTCCCTGAGCGTATAGCAGCAGAGTTAGTTCAGCCTTTGGCCCGCTACAAGTACGCTAGAATGCTGCGCTGCGCTCTGGCCGGCATTGCCAGCGCTACCGGCGCAGCAGCGCGTCGCCACCGCCGCCGCCGCCCATCCTACATATTTAAGCGAGCTGTCTTGCGCTCTCGCGCACTAGTTACACCCCTTCTCCGGGCTTTGGGCTTTGGGCTTTCCGTCCCTCTCGGATCGCTAGCGTGTACGCGTATATACACCTCGAGAGCCGGCGCAGAGCCGGCCTTTGCGCCAACTCGTTGCGTTTCCAGCCTCTCCTTTTCTAGCGAATTCGCGGCCTTTAAAGCTTCGCTGCTTTTTTCGGCCATTGCGCGCGCTTTCAAGCTCTCGCCGACCGACTATTATCCAGAAACTCGCTTTTTCTTTTTCTTTTTCTTTTTCCCTTTCTGCCTTCTTTTTCGCGCGCAATTCTTTGTTTTGACCCCCCACCGAAGGGCTTAGTACCGAGCTTTCTTTATCCTTTTTCACAAAGAAACCCAAAAGCCGAGCGGCTTTTCTTTTCTACTCTAAACTTTATATTTCTCTCCAACTTTTTCCCCTTTCTCTCTTTTTCCAACATTATTTAATTCTTTTCTCTTATACATACAGCTTTTTATCTATCCATTTATTCACTTGTTTTCATTTATTTGTTATACAAGTTTTTCCTTTTGCCACAATATTAATCTATAGCATTCATTAAATTTCGAATTTATTTTAAATATCTGAATCGTAGCTTGTGAGCACAAATTATAGAGGATAACAAATTTTTTCTCCGATAGACAGATGTGGAACGCAATTAAATTTTTTCAAATCTAATTCTTCTCTCAAGATAATAATATAATTGGAGATGAGTCTGAAAAAGGAATGAAATAATTGAATGATAGTCAAACGTGCGTCTTTCGTATATAATAGTAGATCAAAGATCTTGACATTGATCTGTAATTTAAGCGTAGTTAATGATATCTAGTCAGACGTCATTGTACGTCAAGTC
Source organism: Eupelmus urozonus (assembly GCA_900480035.1). Lineage (NCBI taxonomy): Eukaryota > Metazoa > Arthropoda > Insecta > Hymenoptera > Eupelmidae > Eupelmus > Eupelmus urozonus. Next base: position 10,905 of record UELX01000507.1, read on the forward strand.
AGCTCAAAGAAGTGAAGTCATTCCCGCAAATCATAGCACTCTCTTATACTTGCTCAACTAATTTATTTGATTTATTTTCAAATCCCTATTACATTACTCTAGCTATACTATTAATTAAAATATCAAGATTATTAAAAATGCAATAGATATACGTCAATCAAAAATAACGACCTACAACAATTATTTTTAAATTATTCAATACTATTTAACTTTGTTTGCGCCTACCTTTATTTTTGCAAGCATAATTTATTTTACTTTATAAAATAAAAATTTATTTGAATTTAATAAAAAATTTTTAAATCTAAAATGAATGATTAAATAGTAGTTTATAGAAGAAAATGATTTCCATTAGGATAGAGTGAAAAAAGAGCGTTCAGCCAGAGGCGGCCCTGTCGGCAGGGAGCGTGAAAGCGTAGAGGCACGTTCCGCGGGCCGCACTCACGCACACATGTATAGAGAAGGGAGAGCGGGAGACAGAGAAAGCTCGATCCGCAAGTCGAAAATCCGCGCGTGCGCCCCGGCGCTGCTGCGGCTGCAGGTGGGGGCCGGGTCAGCGCGCGCGTCGTTGGGGCTCGCCTGCGCGACTCCAGGGGTGGGCTGTTCGTGCGGCTCTGTACGCGCGCATGAGCAAGAGAGAGAAAGAGACTAGAGGGAGAGAGAGAGAGAGAGAGAGAGAGAAGGCTGGCTTTCCCTTCTCTCTTTCGCGGCCGCGCGCGCGCGCGCGCAACTGAGAGGGAGAGCGAGAAGAAGCGATATCGAGGTGGGGTAGGGTTGCCATGACGACGGCGCTCGCGCCTTGACATTGACAAATGGCCGGGCAGAGGGGTGAGCCCGAACGAACGAACGAACACAGCGGCGCTTTTACATATGCAGGGACACCCATTTGTCCGCAGCGGAAAGAGAAAGGGAGGGAAAGAGAGAATTCGAAAATTTTCAGCACCCAAAGAGAGAAAGAGCTGCAGATAGAGGGAGAACGATGGAGGATAAAAGGGATAAGTTAAATAGTCGATCCGGCAACGGGGCTGAAATAGGTGCGCGAGAGGAGTCGCGAGCGAGAGAATGCCAGGGTAATGGAGAAAAGGAGATGATGGGACGAACGACCAGAGAAAGGGACTACGAGACGACAGTTGACAAAAATCGACTTTTAGTCGACTTTTTATGAGGAGTACAAGTCTGCAGCTCCCTCACGCTCTCTCTCTCTGTCTATAAAATTCGAGTTTCGAGCACGGAATCACTCTGCCCAACGTCACGGGGGAGCTGACACCAAACGCGCTTTAATTGCAGATGCGTGGGGAGTCATTTTTATTGCGACGAGAATATTTGCTCGATTAAAGATTGCTTCAGCTCTCTCCACTCTTCCAGCTCTATGGCTTTTAAATTATTTTTTATTTTACGACTTTCGCCATCTTATTCATCCATTTACATTATTAACGCCCTGCATAACTATTTACTAATCTGTTATTGGATTTTCGACAAAAACAAATCTGACTAGAAATTCTAGAAATTTTCTTCTTTATTGGATTTATTCTTCAATCAATAACTAAAACTAAATTGAAACTTGATTAAATTTAATGAATCAGAATATTAAATAAATTTTCTTCTCAAAAGCTTCTACAATCTAAGCTCCTTTAATTAAACATCTCGAAGCTCTGCCGCTAGTACAAGCAAAAAGACAAGCGCGTTCCAGGTCTCAGTGCTCGAACAGTTCTAGGCCACTTGCATCACCGGCAGCCGCAACGATGCTAAATGCTCGGCGTTCGCTCCTCTACGAACATATGTCCCGGGCTCCGTTGCGCTCCGACGAATCGCTAACAAATGAGAAATTACACTGTGCATCTATGTGCGCGTCTCTACGTGAGTCTATGTGTGCTTTTGCACATACCCAAGGAGAGACTAGAGTTGTAACGTTGCCCTGCTTGCGCAAAGAAGAACGGATTCTGGATACCGGGACGCTTAATGGAGTATTTACAGAGCTATACACTCACGTATTAATTGGAAATATTTAGATATAATTTTGTGATTTTCTAGTTGGAAAATTTTTGCCAATTTTCAAAAATTATAAAAGTAAGCAATTTGTAAATTTCTTGAAAAATACTAAAATTAGTATATATAATACAATGTCCCTGTGCCTTGCAATCAGTTTATATCTCAAGTCTGTCGACACTGCCATTCATAACAGGATCAGCACCAACAAAGGGTACATAAAAAACAGTTTAGCATTCTCGCACCCAGCGTATCAAAAATTGAAAGCCTATCCTTCTAATCTAGACACTTCTGTATTCCCGACATATAAAAATCACGTCGATTCGACGAAATGCCTTGTAGAAAAAAAAATCATGCGCCATCTTCGAACATACCGTTCGGATTATGCAGCCACGCCGAGCGAAAAGTGAATAAACAAGCGCGAGGCAGAAAGTCAAAAGGGGCCCGGATCTCTCTCGCACACATATCCAATATAGATATATAGAGCGGGAGAGAGAAAGAGAAAGCGCGATAATCGCGTCCCAGGAGGATAAGCGATAGCACCCTTAGCGGTGTATTCCGTAACGCCCTCGCACGCGCCGTATTACTGGGCTCCCTCGCACATAGTGGCTAGCAGCAGCACAGCAGCACAGCAGCAGCAGCCACTCCCTTGAGCTGAGCGCGCCTCTAATATCTCATTACCGCGCAAGCTACCAGTCAGCCGTTCTGCTATTACGAGATTGTTTGCTCGAAGGCTTCCTGCCGGCGATGCTTTATGGCCTTCGCCTCGCGACAAAGTCGTTCCCGCGCTATATCCTAAGCAAGCGGCCAGTTCGCGCGCAAGCTTCGGACAAAAAAAACCTCTACACATAGCCCTACTTTTTTCTTCTTGCCATGGGGAACAGACGTTTTTTTCTTCTTAAGGTCTCATAGGCTCTGTAACTGATGTTTTTTTTTTCTATGCATTTACGTTGCTTATTGGCGGAGCTTGAAAATGATTTATTCGGTATAGCATATTTGGAGATACATCTTCTATTAGAAGTTTTAGTTGTGATTTCATAATAAAATTATTCTGTTTAATTTGAAAAATACAATCTTACAAAATGCCAAATTTGAGACTAATTTATTCATTAATTCTAAATAATTATTTATTTTCAAATACTAGACAGTTAAAATGGCAAAAGTGGAATTGTAATACACTTTAATGAATTTTTGAAACTTAATTTTTGTATATTTACCTACCGTCGATACTCTCTGCTATTTCTATAATTATTTACTAAGTGACACTTACGGTCCGTTTTACACAATAAGTTATAACTTATAAGTTGCGAATATACAACCTGATACTAATTCTTAAATCTGTAAACTTTTGCCTGCAAAGCCTCTCCCGGCTAAATCATTCCCTAAATTTAATCTATAGATAAAATAGGATCTATGCTCTTAGTTACTATGAGATGTTATTGAACTTTTTAAAATAGTACCCTAACTAATACCCTATGGAAATAAATAATTTATGAAAAGGTATCGAATGACTTTCTTCAAATTTATATTTATTTATTTAATCATCTACGGTTGATATTTCTTTTCAAATATTGAAATTTGAATTTATTTCAGTTTAAACTTTAGATTGCGAAGTTCTTCCATACTTTCGCTTAATTTTTTATATATATAATTTAAAAAATCCAAGTCTTTCGGTATATATATATATACATACATAAAGAGAAGAGTATTGTCAGCGAAAAATAGGTGGGAAGAGAATAATTGGCGGTATTCTTGATTCTCCGCTCACGAGAAAACATATAATAAGGTCCATTTCCATGGAATAGCCATCAGCAGTAATTGGCAGGACGGTGGAGCTTTCCCTCCTGTTCCTCCCTCTCTGCTATCATATTTCAGAAATGGCCAGGGGATGCTACTCTGCTCGCAAATGCTCGTTTTATGTATACAACGCGCTGCAGCAGTGGCGGCGGCGCCACCCTTTTTGCACGCACGCGGCTGCAAAACGAAGCTCGAATCATTGACGGCTCGCTAACAAACCATCACGCCCACACTTTATTGAACTGCTAGGGTGCTTGAATAGGAAAAAGATGCGAACTTATGTTTGCGGCTCCTTTGTCGGCATTAGATACGACCATCATTACTGAATCGATCGATCGTCAAATTATCCTAGTAGAGTGCTGGGCTCTTGCCAACTTAATTTAATGAGGAGGTTCGTCTTATATATTTGATAAAGAAAACTTTCTCATGTTTTTTATTATGTAATATCGTTATAATATTATTTGAGGTATTTTAAAAAAACGATAACTGTAATAACTATACTTACCTTTTTCAAAGGGGGTATTAATCATGCAAAAATATTCTTCACATTTTAGCTTGTTTCAATGATAATCCAAAATAAATAAATTAATAATCATCTTTATCGAACTAAAGTATATAATATATTTATTCGGTAAAATCGGAGAAGTCGGAGTTTTGGGAATTAAATTTTAAATGATCGGTAATTTCTCCAATAATTCTGGTTTATTAATAATTTTCTTTGTAAAGCAAAACTTAATAAAATACATTTGATTTCAGAATATAATATTAATTTAGTTTCAATTTAGTTTAATCAATAAATTGAGAGCCAAAATATTAAATTTAAATAACGTCATTTGCTTGAAAAAATGATATTCTAAATTTTAATTAATTGTTTAATAAGTGTATTATTGAAAAAGAAATCGAAAAGGACTTACGCAAACTAAATATAAAGGAAAAAATAATAACGATAGCAGGATGTTAAGGAGGCAGGAAAGAATGAAATAATTGCAAAACAGCGTATGTACACAAGATGTAGCATTTAATGCTCACGTTTCAAAAAACACTATACAATGGACACTCTTCTAACATAGACCACCATGACATCGTCATCCTTTATTTCTTTTTTTAATCCGTTCTCTTTTGTCTGATAATTATGGATTGGTGTGTAAAGTTCGTATGTGATCCACGTGACACTGAAAACGAGTGTGATGCACTTGTTTTATTATATTTCCGTCACACGATTGCTATATGTGCAGCGTTCGATTTATCGCTTAAACTTTACGTATTTACGTATACTTTCGCCGTAACTTTAGTCTTCAAATTGTTTTTCTATTGGTAACACGACGTTTCTCATTGCCATCCTCGCGTTTGCTATAATTTTTTCTTAGTTACGGTTCTTTGTCAATAATTTAGTTGGCCGATAGAATGTGTTAATGGTACATACGAAACAAGCGCAAAATATTATCTATTCATTTTTTTTTTTTTTTCAAAGATGATTTTAACTCAAAGGTAAGCATTGTATATAGAATTATATTTATAAAAATGTAAAGTAGATTTGTACCTGAATATTGATTTATATGTTTTAATTAATTTTTAATCGGGATTACGAATCAATTGAATAAAGAAAAGCCTCCGATTTTACTTAGTGTTAAATGTTATGTTTCCTGGATTTTCACTTACTGTTTCATTATGTGCCGGATTCACTTTGTCATTGCGATCTTCTTTCGCGGTCAATGGGTATATTGAAAAAGTAGTCAAGGTTTTAAAGAACAATGCGCAGAGAAAAAAATAACCAGTGAAAAATGTCAGATTTCATACCGATATAATGAATGTTATCTTATTTATACATCATCATTTATCATTATCGTTTACAATAGTGATCGCAACAATTTTTTCGTTACCCCAATTTCCGTGCCCCGGTCTTTCGATTCGTCGACCAAGCTGCGAAAATCGGCAATCGGTAATCATAATTATACACAATATAATAATTATACAGTGTGTTTTCCTCATTTACGAATTTTTTTACTCGCAATATCTTTCACTCGTACGCTCCTTAAACATCATCACGCGCTCAAGCAAATTTTTATTTTTTCTGTGTCTGTGTGTGGGTATCGTTTCGCTCAATCTTTCGCCCTCACGCACGCATAAAACAAACATTTTACGCACATACATCTTATTATTATTTTTTATTTTTTTATGTATTTACTCTCATTCTTTTTCTCTCTCGCTCGAGTCACTGATGCTGCTGCTGATAAAAACTCTGTGTTTTCTCTCTTTTTTTTTATACCTTCTAACGTGTATATTACTTAGATAGCTTAACTGTTACTTCGTATACATTTTTAAGGCGATGATTCAATCGAATGAACTCATTTTTTTAAACGAACAGCCAAACTGTCGAATCGCATCGTATCTCATTTGTTTAATCAATTTTTTTTTTCAAATTTCACATCGTATATCGCTTTTTGAGGCATTAGCGTTTAATTATTGGTAAATCGTATACGCGCTTTAAAATTGAATATCCGGCAAGCTCATTGCTGAAGACGGTATTAATTATGCGAATCATGATTCAGTGTCAGATCGAAATGTGATCGATTGTTTTTTTTTTTCTTTATAATAATTGTAATTGTATTTCTATATTGAACCCTGTAACAAAAGGCAGCGACAGTAGGCCTTCAACGATCGGCTCGCCGGATTTCATTGAATATCATTTTTTTTACCCTTCCCGACCTGTTCGTTCGAAGTTCTGAGGGCTTGAAACAATGCGTGTCAACACTTTTTCTCAATTCGTTACAATAAATAAAAGCTACAAAACATATACAATAAACACTATAATATATCATACAAAGTCGCCGATTAGTTTAACAACTAAAAAGAATTGCACTATGTAAATATAATTCAATAAATACATAGATCATTTTTTACAGTAATAATTAGCTAAACCACGCCTCAAGCCATATCTCGAGCGATCGAACGATTGATCGAGTCGAGCCGATTAGTCATTTAAGCCGATATCGCTGGATATACACTTTTACGTTGATTAAACGAACGTATCTAATAAAATGCCGAAACTCCTGATGCTTCGGGTGTTTCTTTACTGCGCTAAAATCACGCTGAATCACGATGCGGGCATTCAACAAAATTAAACAATCTACATTATTAATCAATACGCTAGATAAAAACAAATAGGAAGAATAAAACGTGTCCGCATTGTGAGTCTGCGCCAATGAGATGCTGTTTAAAATCATTAAGATTCAGAAAAAATTGGTTAAAATTTGATTCTATTTGATAAACTCCTCTAGTGGTTGATTGTCTGCTACACGATCGAGTCGTCTCATCGGGATAAAAGTGATTGCTTCTCATTAAGAATGTCGTCGATTCTCGACACGCGCACCCGCAATATTTTTTTATACGTATAATAGACATTTATACGTAGTTGTCGTCAGGAGTTTCGGCCACCGTCAAAGGCATTTTTTTTCGTCAATCAAATCTTGTGCTGATTCGTTGGAGAAAGTTTTGTATTTTTCTCTTTTACGAAAAATAATTTTTTGATAATTAAAAGATAATATGAAGTGTGAAGCTCCATTTTTTTCTCCAATTAATCAAGCGCAATACAAGATTTTTTAGCCATCTGAGACTTTCGGTATACATGAGTTTTACTTTTGTTTTTTAGTATACTAAAACGTCGATTTGTACAGTGCCAAAAAGTAAATGTTCACTTGCATTGATTATTCGACTTTATTCGAAATTTTACATTTCACGAACATCAATTAAATTGAATGAAATAGTTGTTAATTTTCAATAAAACTGGATTGATTGATACATTTTTCTAATGTAGTCGATACCCTGGTAAAAAGTTTTTCCATTTTTTGACCAGCGTTTGGCCAACTGTGAAGAATTAGATATCCACTAGCCTATTTTTAAAAACTTGGCCAATTTAGTTGGGGAAATTTTTACCAGGGTAAACATTGAATTAAAAGCATTTTTCGAAAGAATTCGAAAAACTTAGCAACGCAAAATGTCATTAATTTTTTGAGCTCACGGTATTCCTCGACTTAAAATATAGAAGAGATTCAAAAATTTATAACGATTTTTCAATAATCTCTGGTATATAAATTGAGTGTATTTAAAATATGAATAATTTCGATTTATACTTTTATATGATAATTTCTCGTTTAAACCATTGCTTGTCGTATATCTCATTTCGAACAGTTAAAAAATGATGCTTATGACGTTGTCATCACCAGGAGCCTCATCAAAATAAGCTTTGTTTCTTGTGTGTTTCTTTCTCTCTTTATCCACTTTCCATTTTGCACTCTTACGTATATCGAGGACATTTAGTATCTAGAGATAAAGAATGGACTTTACCAACGGATCCTTTCTTGGCTCATTCTCTCTCTCTCTCTCTCTCTCTCTCTCTCTTCCCACTCCCTCTCCCTATCGCTCACTCTCTCGCTAGCACTCTCACATTCGCGCAATTGAATTGGGCGTTGAATGTTTGTCGTCCATTTTATTTTTCTCTCCTCTTATTTTTATTCTTATTCCTTTCAAGCAAAATAAAAGTAAAAATCGAGTATATACCGATGTGCTTGATGCTGCTACGAATAAATTAAAAGACAAGAAAAACACACTGACCTTGACGAATCGCCAATCAAGAGTAAGAGCACTTGAACAAAAGAAGAACGCCAAGTGAATGGGAGAGCAAGGAAAGGGATACAAATGGGATTAAATCGAGATCTTGTCTTCTCTCTCTCTCTCTCTCTCTCTCTCACTCTCCCTCTCCCTCCCTCTCTGTTCTCTCTCGACACGTAGCATTTCCGATACAACTTACTGCTGCTGCTGGCCATGCAAAAATCTTCGTAGATTATTCCTTAATGGAAAAAAGGATGATTCGATGCACTGCTTTCTTTGCTTTTCTTAAATGATGTCTATGTATTAGAATCCTGTGCAACGCTAAGAGGAAAGAAAAAATGCAGACGAACCGAACGTGGACTGTGTACCTTTGTGTATACTTTCGGGCCCTAAATACCAGCCACTCGCATACTATATATATATATATATAATATGTATATTTTATAATACATCGCTGCCCTGTTTAACTTTCCCTTTCACTCCCTTCTTTCGTGCGAACCTTCTCTGCCGACCTTCACGTTCGTGACAACAAAAAGAAAAAAGAGTTGAATTAAGCTTGCATTTTTTCTCTCATTCTCACGCTCAATCGACAAATTTTCAAATAACACTCCTTTACTGTCCTTCGCATTCGTGCACACGCGCACACACATACACACGTACTCCCAATTGAATTAACTATTTATACACAATATATTATAGTAAATCGTAATCGTTAACTCTCTAATTAATTCCTAAGTTTTCTTCGAGCGGTTCGCCGTCGCTTCAGTTCTTCCATTCTTCGAACGAAGCCGCTTTTCCTGTGTCTGTCCCCCTTTTTTTCATTCGCGCTTCCGATTTACCCTTTCTGTTCTTGCAAAGTCAGATCCCTCTTCCAACGTTTCGCTTCTCCACCATTGTATAGCCTTTCTGCTTCGTTATATTACAATCGCGGAGCAGGGGGCGCGCTGCTACTGCTGCTGTTCATTCTCCCTTGAGCTTTTTTTATATTGATTTATTTATTTATATATTTATATAGTTTACTTCTGTTTAGTTAGTAAATTTATTTATAATTAAGAACTGTACAGATTCAATGTTCCTATTGCGTGTCGAGAAAATCCGTCGACGCTTCAGCGAGTCTTGACCACCACACTTCTAACTTCATCAGGGGCATTGTTGTTTAACTTTTCCGCGAGAGACTTGATACCTATACGCGAGAATCTATACACGATTTACTTGTTTGTCGCCATCCCCAGAGCGTCCTTCGAGAAAAAGAAGCCCGAGCTATGGGGGAACATAAGCACCTTCCACTTTCAAGTTTCATGCGGTTCTCTGTCGTTCTTTCTGCATCGCGTCCCTCATTCTTTTTTTCTGCCGTCTTTTCTCTCTCAGCTCGCTTATTCTTAATCGCTTGATTTTAGCCTACAGCGCAAAGTGTGGATTTTGGCTCGCAGCGCGAGAATTCGATTGTAATGTACATGCCCGCTAAAAATTGCCTATATCACTATGTTCATTACATATATAGTCTCTCAATTGCGATCGTATTAAAATTTAACATTTAATATCTTCAATCACTACAATATTACACCGCAAATATTTTGTACAAAGAACAATCACATGAATTTTTTTTTCATCTCGCGACCCACCACCGTCTGTTTTACTTATTTTCACTTTGTTTATTCTGCATATTAAATTCTCCTTTAGATTTTTTCACTTAAAAATCCGCTCCTTTCTCGATACATGCCTCACCTCGTGGTACTTTTTCGATCTCCGGCGTGCCGGCAATTTTTCTCTCTAAAAGAACAACAGTACCTTTGCTAATTAACCGCGGCACTTAACACGGTTAGGAGCATTATGGGTAACGCTTGTCTATCGAGATATCTCTGATCGAAGTCGCGCCTTCTCAATTGACGCATATTCTCAGTTGCGCCTGTCTTTTTAACGAATACAGGTTGTTCGTTAAGACGCTCGCGAGCTTGAGAAAAAGGCCGGCCCACGGATCTGTCGCTAGCGAGATAAGCATGTATAAGCGGGGCAAGAATTGTCGGCTCTGTTCTTTTATAGTTTTTTTTCTTTAAATTATTTGTTTGTAGCTTTATTTCTCGACTCGCTTTCACGGTGGCTCTTCCACTGGCGGGGCCCGCGCGAGCGCGCGCGACTCCGCTTGAGTTTCCGGGTTGCGCGCTAGGACAGTCATGCATCATCCTGCTATCTCTTCGCTACGACGTGCGACGATCATCGTTTCTTTCATTCGCCTACGCGTGCATCGAGCTGAAACAGAAACAACATGTTTATCTGTTAATTTTCCTTCTTTACAACTTTTTCTTTTTTTATACTTTTATTATTATTATTATTATTATTATATTATTTTCTTTTAATTTACATGGATTTATCAACAAATTGATTAATCTTTTTTTACACTAATTTTAGCAGATTTAGATAATTTATAAGTTTGTCAAAAATAAAATTGAATAAAGATTAAAGAAAAAAGAAAGCAAGTGAGGATAGTTACCTTTATAAGTGATGCCCATAATATTCTGGTGGATAGTGGTACTGATTGTGGAAGGCCGGGTCGCCAGGCGGCCGGTGCATCATACTGGCCGCTTGTCCGTCCATCATGTAGCCCATCGTCGCGTCCGGACTGTAAGCACCGCTTGGACCTGCGGACAATGTCGGAAACACTACACGTTACTATGGTTAGAACTCTGTTCTACCCTCGGCGGGGCTCTAATGGTCAAGCACGTCACTCCTTGCTAATTTCTTTTAAATATTTTATATATTTGCTTATCAATATACATATATATTTTTTTCTTGTTTTTTGTTTTTTCATAGTTTCTTTATATTTATGGAGTGACGAGCTGTGTATTTAGTGTGTAAACATGTGTATATGTGTGGATCTGACATTCATGTATTTTACTTTATTTATAAAATCTTTGTTTATGTTAAAAATTTTTTTTGAAATATTCAAAAGTTTTCTGAAACATAATATTTTGTTTGACCGAAAATAATGTTTCATCATATCATGAAAATAGAAATAAAAAAGAAAAAAAGTAATAAAGTAGTAATTTTAAAAGTAGTGCTTGTAAGAATTTTCATAAAATATTCAAACAAAAGAGGCTACAAATCAAATTCCAAAGAAACAAACGAAACAAACAGAACGAAAGCGAGTTTTCTTTTTTGTTCGTATCCCTAAAATTCCAGTCGGGCCGCAGAGGAGCGTTTGCGGGCCGTCGCGCAGAGATAGTGACGCGCGAGGGGGACTAGCCGAAGGATTTAGCATAAGAAAGGCTTAAGGGCCGTTGCACAATGGGGCATTCGGGATTTCGTCTTTGCGGACTCGAAGCGCGCAGCTATCCGTATACATAGCGAGGGTGATGCTGTCACGCAATCAGTGTCCCTGATTTATCGTGGCAATATACATTAAGATAGCGACATTAAAACTAGGGGAGTAGATGTCTACTTGCTGCTGCGTTGCTCATATATGAGAGCGAAATGGGCTTCCATAACCAGTGCTGATGAGACAGTAGGGCACCTATCGATAGAAAAAGTCATTTGCGAATGCTTCCTAAACTGGCTAAGCATCTTGCCTATCACAGTCTGATGTCGCTATAGAAAAATCTCTTAACTTTGCTATGTTGAAAATAAAGTTAAATAATAAATTTAAATGATTTTTATTAAAAACTTTTGAGCATGAAAGTTTAGTAATTTTATTTGCGAAGAAGAGCGACGGAGAGTATTCGAGAGTTAAAGCAGCAGCGGCAGCCGAGCCGTAAATCACAATCATTAAGAAGGATATTCCCTCTCGCGAATCCCTTTGAAAAGCGTTTTTCTAGTTTCACGAGCGGTATTTCTTTTTGCTCGCTCTCTTTCATTATCTCTCCTTCTTCTAGCTTGCAGACGCTCTTGGCTTGGCAAAGTATCTTACGGCCCTGCGCGCTCGCAACAACTCGCGCAAGATTATTACGGATCCCGACAGCGTGCAGGCCAACTGACTGCATTCACCACCTAGTAGCAACGAAGAAAGGCTATACTCGTACGCGCGCGCGCCGTTGCATCTCGGAGGAAGGAATGTAGTCTCGCATTATGGCCAGCTCTCCCTCCCTTTCTCTCGCTTTCGAGCGAGCGATATCCCACTAACGAGGGATGCGCTTGTAGTGTGATTAAACCGCGCTATAACGCAGCGGGGTGCCCATACTCGATCCTGAGCGACGATGCTCTGCCAGGCTACAATATGGGAAATTAAGGAATCCTTGCTGCGGCAGATGAGAAACTCCCTCGTCGGCACGAGGAGGATAAAGCCGAGAGAGAGCATCGGCTAGATTTTTGACAGACGATATTTATGCATTCCTTAATAATTAGAATCGCCTTTGTGCGCGCAGCTACTCGCGTATGTATACCTTTGCCGCGATGCACGTGGGGGCCCGACTCGTCGTTTCAACGCTTAGTTAACGCACAAAGCCGCAAGAGGAATCTTCGAGGATCAGCGGATTTATAATGCACGTCGAGAAAAATTTGAGATTAGAGCGCAAGAGAGGACGCGCTTGATAACGCGGGAAAATCAAGACGGACGACGGCTGCAGCTTGATTAAGCGTGCCGAGAAAAGTTTCTTAGATATATGAAATTCCCCCCTCGTTACGTACGATGCGCGCCGCAAGCGCGTCTATTTATGCGCACGCACAAATCCCATTGCGACCTACTAGCAACATTCTTAGCAAGATTATTGCGATCGAGCTCGCGCGCGCTACTCTGCATCTCTGAGTAGCGATTCGTATTAGTTACGGCGCGAGAGGCTTTTTGCAGCGTTTTGCTCGCGCTTAAATTACCAATCTCAACGGGATTGCCTGCGCGCGCGCGCTCGATCAAAGCTACACAAATTCATACGCGGATATAATATTTAGAATATTTGTAATTTTATCAGATACACTCGCGCCTTGCTGCGGCTAATGTATAACGGTTTTCGACAATAAAATATTCAGCTTATTACACTCGCTTCCATTTTATATCATACTAGGTAAATTGAACATACTGTATTAGAAAATGAAATAATATGTATATTTAATGAGAAAAGAATAATGTTGAAAAAGCCTTAATCTTTGGAAATCCAGGAAGAATAAGTGTAAGCGACAGTTGTAAGCGAGCGCAGTTTGTATTTTCATCGGATAAAGCTGGGAGAGAGAGAAAATCGTAGGGAGAAAACGAAATCGGCGTAAGCTAGGTGTAGCTTGTCGGAGGTCTGCGGTCAGAATCGAGGGCGCACAGGTCGAAGGCCGTCGTCGAGTCATTGGCACTCGCGGCGAAGACGAGGGAAAAAGCTGCAGAGCGCTACGCCGGGGTAATGCAATAAAGCACCGGTGTGTTTGGAGCCGCGTAAATCCTGTTCGCCGCGTGGGACAGCCCCTCTCGTGTGTAATTTATTTAGAGAATGAGGGAGAGCGGGGGAGCCGGGGAGCGGCCGGCCGAGCGAATGAGAAGAGGAGAGAAAATGAGAGCCGGGGAGGTCCCCCGTTAATTGCCAGGCGCGCGCTAAGCTGCGAGAAAGTATTCCGTTGATACGGAATAAGTAGAAAGAGAGGGCTGCGCAGTTTTACGCCAGTTAGACGCCCGGCAGCCTCTAAGAAAGACGCTGACGGAAGTCGAGCCCCCAGCTGCCCCCCTGCCCCTAAGACTAAGACCTTTGCCTCAATTACGCTTTATTTCTTCTGTAAATACCGCATCAGTCATTCTATATTAAAATGCGCCCAACAAACGGACGAGTCTTCCTTCGGTCGTGGCGGCGGCGGAAAAGGGAACGATGTTAGATCTAGGCACAAGATGCGCACGAGGGCAAGGCTTGATGTATAGCGCTAGCTTCGACCTGAGCTCTCCTCCGTCTGGGCTTTTATTAATCGGAACAGAGTGATGACGCTGCGGATTTCTTACTCGGCAATAATAGAAAGTGCGAATTAAAGCGTAATGGCCCGGAGGTGCGCCGCCGACGCGGCTTAAAAGCTCTGCTTGCTTATTAAAAGCTGCACTCTTTTTTCGATTCTCCTCGCATCTAGACTATTGCTACAGGCTCCTTTTAACTATCTTCCTTCTCAGCCAATAAAAGCTACTTAAAATATCGTAGAGCAAATAATAAATATTGCCATTTACACGGAAAGTCTAATGCAAAGACGGCTCTCGCTGGCAAAGCGATAAAATGAAAAGCTTTACGAGCCCGGGCTGAAAAAAGGTAGAATTTTCCGATCTCTCGCGGCGCGAGCTCGAACATCCTGTGTGTGTGTGTCGCGTTTTTATAATTACGCGGCATATCGAAAAACACGTCCCTCGGGCCCGGAGCGCGGCACCTAACAAGCTCGTACTTTGCAGGCTCTCTCATTTGCAAAAGCCGAGGAAAGAGAACGCGAAGCGAGTTGTTGGGCGTTAAAAATGCGGGGAGCAGCGAAAAGCAGAAATACGTAGCTGCAGCAGTAGAGTATCGTGCGATTCCTTAAAGAGAGTGCGTAATTAGATTTTTGCACGTGGGCGTCGCTTTATAACAAGTGTGTATTTCAGTGCAACCTGCAGGCGCGCGAGCGGTGGAAAGGGGGGCAGAACTGGAAATCCGACTGTCTCGCTCGGCTCGGTGTGTCCTCCTCGCGAGTTACACGAGAACGACATTAGTCGAGTAAGTTATGGTTGCGGCCTGGCTCGATGCCGCCGAGATGCCGCAGCTCTTAAGGTCGCGCTAGTCTACTCTGTAGTATAGGCGGCTGCGCGCATCCTCTTTCTCTCGCTTAGCTCCTCTATACACTACTACACAGCTGCGTCGCCGACGAGTACTGCTCCAGCTCTCAGGGAACTTTGCTGCCGGGAGCAAGTTGGCCCGAGAATTTCCGAGCAAAGTTGCACGTGTGCGAGCGAGCGCGTCAGCATCGACGACGCGACTTTAGCCAGAGTTGCTCCGGCTGCTCCGGCTGCTCCGGCTGCTCCGGCTGGTCTGGAATAACCGCGAGGAGGAACGGCACGGGCAGGGCCACGCACTCGCTCGCGCCGGCTGGAAGAAACTGCAGCTTGGCCGCGCCGCGCGAGCGCTGCAGAAGCGACCAAAACAAAGGGAGAGCAGCCAGAGGATCGGAAATTGAAAAGAGATAAGAGAAATAAGGGGCTTTGGGGAGCGAGCTTTCGAGAGGAATGGCTTTGAGATACGTGGAAAGTCAATGGGAGAGAAAAGCTCCGGGAGCGGGCGAAAAGTTCCGGCTGGCTTTTTGCTTGTTTGCTTGCTTGCTTGCTCCACGAGCTTTCTCCAGATATGAGAGCTTTCAAACTTTACGGGCTTATTTTCAAATTACAAGACTTTATTTTACACATAGTCAAAACATTTACTCTGTTTGCTGAAACGCATTTACAAAGATAATATGAGAATCGGAAATGGCTAGGATGGCGTAACGTTGCCGAGGAAGTGAGTCGGGTGTAATGAAGGAGAGCGAATCTCGATAGCGATATGCCTTAGGATCCCGGGGGTTAATGCTAAGCCGTTTTCCAGCTCCGATGATCTTGCGGGGGGCAGCGGCGACGGGATAGTAAGCGGGGATTTTGCTAGAAAACGAGGGAATTCTCCCTCTCTGCCTCTCTGGCGGAAGCCGGAAATGTGCTCCGGAACCTTCAACAATCCCTCGATGAAACTATTGGTCATCCGCGACGCAGAGCGCCGGATACGCCGGATTTAATAACTCATCCGCCCGCCTGTGTTGCGTCTCTCGGCTGTCATGTCTCGCTAGCTCTGCGCGCCTATAACTACCTTTTTTTCTCTTTCTCGCATTTTCCTGCCGCGCGTACTCTCTCTCTCTCTCTCTCTCTCTCTCTCTCTCTCTCTCTCTTTTATGCTTTTCATATTGACTGCGCGTTCTGCAATTATTATTATATACCGCTCTGCGGAATTATGTAGCAGCTGCGCGGAGCCAGGATACGTCACGTTACCTAATTACGTTGGATATGACGAAAAAAATCTGCGCTCACAATTATATCTGGACACAGTTGCTCGTCAATTTGAGCTCACGTAATTTTAATAGCTTAAGAATTTCTAATTTTCTAAACTTGTTCTTGCAGTTGCAGACTATATTTATATGACAATACCTGTTGGAAGGAAGTAAGTTTTAACGCAATTATGTGCGGCGGGAGAAGCAACTATAAATAAGGTCTCTGCGGATAATGAAAGAGAAAGCCGTGGCATGAATTTTGAAAATAATAATAAAGTCAAGTGTCTCGACAGCCTCCTATCTGGGATAGTTTCTAGATTCATGAGCATCCTGTTTCGTTTTTCGCGCCATCTACTCTTTTCATTCTTAGCGCGCGGGAGCATTCCCTCTTCCCTTTGCACTGCTCCCCTGTTTTCTTTTCCTTTTCATTTCCACCTCCGCGGCGCAATGCCTTTTACTCTTTCCACCTTTTTCTCCCGCGCGCGCACAAACATACACAGCCACATTGAAGAGCGTAAGTGCAGCGGAAAAGACACACGTTATACTGTGCACACATACAGTCACACACGAGCTTCTCTCTCTCTCTCTCTATCCTTTTCACAGGTTCGGCGCGCAAGCGCAAGCTCGCAAGCTCGCAAGCACATATAGGAACGAAGCCGCTCTCCGCCGACGGCAGAGTCCGCCCATTGCAAGCGCGTGATATATAGCCCCTTGGAGGTCGATGACTTCCGCTATTTTTCTTCCGCTGTCTCCAGCAAGCAGCAACTACCCTTCGCTAGCGTCCGAGCTCTTTCTCTCTTTCTCTCCTCCCGCTTCTGCCGCTTCTCCCTCTCAGCCCTTTTCAGCCCTCTCCTCGCCAGCTACTGCGCGAAAATCCCACAGAAGCCAATTCTTCCGCTATACTTTCAGCGTCGGTCCAATGTTTTCCCCCCACCTACCTACCACTCGCTCTAGCCTCTCCCTTGCCCCTCTAACGAATGCGGGAATGCAAAAAACCATGCTAATGGAAAAAGTTGCGCGCGGAGAGTATATATGCGCGTCCCGTGCGACGGCGAAAAAGAGCCTCGAGAGCTCAAAGGGAAAAACGAAGACTACCTAGCTGCACTGCACTGGAACCATATTCACTACGTAGCTGAATTTTCGCTCAACTGCCATGTGCCATTTAATTACTAACTTTTCGACTATTCCCTCTAGGTATTTTGACAAACTATAACGAAGCGTCTATATAATGTAACTCTGTATTTCAGCTGAATTCCACTTGGAGTTGGGGAAAAATTTTTACTATATACTCAGTATGTAGAATATAAATGCTCTTGAGAATTCAGGGGCAATTAAGCGTTTATAATTAACCGATCGGTGTCGGCGTCGGCGACTTAGCCTTTAATTTTGCAGGCTACTTGCACCGACTAGCGAGAATTCCCCTCTGTACTCCTTGTGCGTTAAGAGCGTCAAAACAAGCCGATTAATTCTGAGGCGCAAATCTCGAGACTAGAAGAGGGAGAGAGAGAGGCTTTCGGCAAGATTCCAAAATTCGATAGTCCGAGTCCGCTGCACGCTCGCTCGCGGCGTTTCACTTCGCACGTGGCAATAAGAAGCCGTTGCATTTATGGATGCGATCTTGCTGACAAGTTGGAAATTAATTTCCCTCCCTTCTACCTCGCGGCCCGCAGATACGACGCGCAGAGCCTGGCATATTTTAACCCACTTCTTAGAGTATCGCATAAATTTGAGGAAGGAAGAGCCAGGGAGATACAAAACGGACTCGGACGCGAGCCCAATGACCGATGTAGCCCTGCTAGCTTTTGGCTTGCCCGTCATCGGCAAGAAATTGCACGTTGAGAAAAAGAGGGATAATTAATAGCGCGACTCGCGGCGAAGCATGTGTATACGAGCTCTGCCAAAGAATGGCTCTGTTATTTTGGCGTCTGTTGTGACTAAAATTTAACAATCTGATTCATCGGATAGCCAGTGCAGCGAATTATTTCAAAATAATTGTCTCCCTTCACGCTGCAGATTCGCCAAAACATTAATGTCTCGCAATACTCTGTAAATTCACTCACATCATTTATTCGAGATTTCTTAAATTAATTTATCTTCTATCTAGCTTTATTTTCTATCTGCTTTTTTCTTTCGCTTGCTGAAAAATCCCATAAATTGAAGCGAAAAAAATATCAGTTGAGAAGAAAAAGTTAAAACTTCAAATGAATATGAAACGAAAAGTTGCTTTGAATTCGTGACATTAGCAAGACTCCATACATAATGCATGTCGCAGCGGTGAAAAACCAAAAAGGAGAAATGGCGCGTAACTATCCTCTGAATCTAAACTTTCTTGCAAAAAGAAATATGAAAATAATTCTGCCAAAAAGAAAAGCGCAATGCCGTGGTAAAACCAGTATCATTCCAAGGCAATTGATCAGATAGTCTTAATTCGCACTGCGATTCGATAAAAGCCAACGAGCACTCAGGCACGAAGAAGAAAGAAGAACGGTAGAGGAAGAGAGAGAGAGAGAAAGAGAGAAGCGCAGTAGTAGGAGGCTGGCCGTCGGCAGCTCCTCTAGTTGACGCGATAAATAATTAATGACGCGGCTGCGGTCCATAAGCCACTCAATATTTATAAGGTGCACAAGATAGCGCGGGCGCAAATACATACGTGGAGTAGAAGAGGGTGGACAGTCGTATACAGACTTATACGTACGTATTTAGATATTTTAATTAGCCGATCGGCTATAAATTATTATAATTAACGGGCGGAGCGTGCATCCCCCGTAGACGCATATACGTCATCGTGGCGGTTTTGCTCTTTCGCTTAGGCTCGTTAGGTTGCCTACTGCAGTAGCATCGAGCAGAGCTTCGAGTTGGAGCGCGCAGTGGCGGCGGCGGCGGCAGCAGCAGCAGGAACTCGAGTGATGATGATTTATTTACGCGTGCTCGGTAGTAGCGGTAGGCGAGTAGCGCGTGCTTTCCTTTTTGCCGCTCGCGCTCGCGCATCGACGGTTTCTTTAGCGATTAATTGATTTTTCATTGGGACTTGAGTTTTTCGAAGCTAGCTCCAAAGCGAGAGCGCTGAAATATATATGGCCGATGGGATATTTATGGCTCTAATGCACCCCAGCTTTTCTGCAATTCCTTCGAGGGACGCCAGAGAGAGAGAGAGAGAGAGTCAATTATAAATTATCTGCCTTCTTGACGTGGACGTTATGCAAGCTTGGATTTTTTATGACCGCGCTTGTTAAATTTTATAACGAATGGCTAGATTGACCTGTTGTAGAAATATTTGCTCGGCCGTTACTGGCATTCATGATTTATGTATTTATTAATGCTTTTGGCATGGAATAAAATTGGTGCAAGGCCATTGATATGGGAGACCGTAGAATTTACAGCTAATCACAAGCGGCCGTTGCTACATCATATAACGAGGGAGCGCCAGCAGCAGGGGAGAGCTGTATATCAATTATTTGATAAACGAAAAACTAATATAATAGTCTACAAATTGACAAAGTTGCATAATGCACGCTTTTAAATAAAAGTAGTGGTCCCTTATTTTCCAAGTGAGCAGGGTAATAGAGGCATATACATCGAGATCGAATTGGGGGTAAGGGTAAGTAAGAAAAAGAATAAGAAAAAGAAAAAGAAAGAGAAAAAGGGTGGCTGTTTGTTTATCTAGGTGGGGCGATCTCGTGCTGGCGAAAGGAGGAGTAAAAACATGACTCGAGACAGGGCGGCTGGCCACTTATAGTTGGCCGTCTATCGCTATCGCGTTTGGGCCAGTAGCTACGGTCAAGCAGTAGCAGCAGCAGCAGCAGCAGCAGCCGCACGCGCGCTCGAGATGAGATAGAACAGGCCATTATGGCCCCTCGGCGATAAGATAGGTCCACTATCGCGGAGCACCCTCCTTCGCAGGGCCACGCTCCCGGCTTGATACACACCGGACGTGAAAAATCTAGCTGGGTAATGCAAAGCTCGCTCCTTGCCCGAGATAGAGAGAGGGAGAAGCGCCGGCCCGCGCCCCCTTATCTTTTCATAGCGATCCGCTCGCGCTCGGCGAGAAACTCCATTTCCGTGTCCGAGCCCCGAGCCCCGAGCCACGAGTCCGAGGAGGACGAGCCCTGGACGAGGGACGAGGGCCAATTTATACGCTCCTAACGAGATGGTTCGCCCGCTCGTTTACATGGATGGCCGAAATCGAATGGCGTGTTTGCGACCGAGTTTTCGCGCAAAAAGACCAGAAACGGACAGAGAGGGAGAGCGAGCAAAACGATTGATGCCAATGATGTAGCGAGATAACAAAGGAGGGACGCTACCAGTTAAATTCCTCCCAATTTCTCTCTACAATAATATGATTAATGCGCTTTATGGAGCTTGATGGACTTGATGGCTTATGTAATTCCGCTAATTAACTTAGTATCGCTACATTACGCTTTATTTTATGCTTCATCGATTAGACAACCAACTCCATTTTCTTTAACAGTTACGACATTCCTCTACTTACTGCGCTTAATCAATAAAGATACCTACAATTTCTCATTGTTTTCATCTAATTTTTTACTCATCCTAGCATTATAAGAAAATCATAAAATCAGAATAGGATGATATTTTTAGTTTCAGATAAAAAAAAAAAAAAAACAGCAGAAAATCCGTAGAGGGTAATTAAGACGTGTCTCCAGCTAAGGCAGCAGCACGCGGCTAACAAATTACGGCTCGGCGCGAATAAAAAGAAGGGAATTTCGAATAAATATAGAAAAAGCCGGGGGCGGAAAAAAAATGTTAATGCGTTGTCAGGGGCAATTTCCCGGGACTAAGCCTCACGCGACGGGCCACATACGCAGGCTAGCGGGGGCTGGAGCACACGGCAAATAATAACGTTTCTATAAGTCGGTCGTTTGTATTCGACGACTGGCGCTCGGGCGCCCCATTTCAATTAACGTATGATCTATGTCGTATAAGGAGTGCTCCGGCCACCTTTCAAACGCCTCACGGAGAACGACGGAAGGGCAAAAGCAAAAGTATATAGATATATATAGGTATCTATATATATGGTAGGCACTGTAATTCGCGCACAGGGGACCGTCGCCGCCGCCACCGTCGCCACCGTCTCTAAGTAACTCTATATCACGTCTACGTGACGCGCAAGAGGCCTCTGTGTCCGTCTCTCTCTCTCTCTCTCTCTCTCTCTCTCTCTTTCTCTCCAGCTCAAGCTCGGGGCTCAGAAAAAGCGGGAGAAAAAAGAGCACGGAAGAAAAGTAAGGTAACGTGAGTTGCGAGCTTGAGCTTTGCTGAGAGTTTGCTATTGAAATAGCTGATTTGTATTTGTCAAGGAGTTCCAAATTTCCTCTTCTCTTTTTCCTTTAAATATTTCATATTTTTATAGTAGCAAGTAATTACTGATTGACCTATTTCTATTGTTTCTTTTTAAACATTCAAATCTTTCTTATTTAATACCTTTACTTACTTTCAATATTTGACCAATTTTGTCTTATGCACTTTATACTATTATTTGGTAGAATAGAGTAAAAAAAAAATATATAATGAAATTAGCTGCTTAATTATTTAGTGTAAAAGATTTAGGCGACTTTTCGAAGTAACATCGTGAAAGAAAAAAGTGCGAGAGTGGAGCGAGCTCATGCATTCCCGAGGAGATGAACGCTCGGCCTAATTGAATTCTCACATGCATAAGAAAGAAGTCCCCGGTGCGTAAAAAAAGTGACGAAACCAAAAGAAAAAAGGAAAAAAAAGGAAAAAAAAAGAGAGAGAAGGTATAGTTCCCCAGGAGAGTTGGTCGCCGGAGAGAGCATCGAGTAACGGGCGTGCACACGGCAGTCTCCGTGGACAAGTTCCGGAGGATCAATCTTGCCGAGTTCTTTTCGGCGGCGTGTGTGAGTGTGTGAGTGTGTGAGTGTGTGTGTAAGGGAGAAAACTAGTGAGTCTCGGCTTCTTCTCTCTTGCCAAATAAGTCGAGGCAAGACTATCGCAATTCCTTCCAATTTCTGAGCTCGGCCCATCCATTTTATTTAGCCGCGAGACGCGCACCGGGGAGGCGTAGATCCCATCGGACCTGGTGACGATCGCGCGCGGCCAGAGAGTCAAAGAGTAAGAGGAGAAAAACGAGCAGCTGGAAATGAGAGTGAAACGGACGACGGGGGGAGAGAAAGGAGCGCCAGTAGAGGAAAGTAAAGAAGGACTGGAAAAATAGCGGCAAGCGAGAGATAAAAAAAGAGAGAAAGCGGGAGAGAGGAGAAAAGGGCGAGGCGGCCCTCTAATGTACGTGTGGAGCGAGATAGAGTCCGGGAGCCCCGAGATGGACAGAGAGAATCGCCATTACAAATTGACAAGCTTGATTGATGGCGGGCGGCCTGGCGCGGAAGGGATGCCGGCTCGAAAATAAGGGTAGAGAGAGAGAGAGAGAGTGGTTGGGGTGGCTGGAGGTCCAGTTGCGTCTCTGCGCGCGAGCGGCTAAAGGAAGGAAGAAAAGAGGAGGGGGGGAATGGCCAAGAAAGGGCAGATAGCGCGAGAGCGTTCTATCCGCAAAAGCCGCCGCTGGCTGCGTATATCTGCGAGGCAAAGAGAGCACGCTGCCGTTATCGAGGTAAACCTCTCAGCGAGCCCGTGACGAATGGTCCGCGTCGAGATGCGATGGGGTCCGCCGGCAGCCTAGCCCCGCGCGACCACTCGGAATATTCGATGGAAACGACCCTTTTTTCGAATTCGTCGAGGGGCGATAGAGCCCACTGACCCGACCTCTCGCTTGCGCTTGCAATCTTTTTGGGAAATGAGGGGGGAGGCTTTTATTTCTAGCTTCTTTTACGCTCTCTCTGTCCACAAACACCCAGCGGAGATTAATCCCTTTTCTACTTGTTTATTTAGTACGAGAGCTTCGATAAAGAGACTTAAAAATTACCTTTAGATGTAAAAAACGTATGCATAAAATTTTTCCATTTACTTAACTTAATCGATGTATTGTTGAGAGCAATAATTAGAAACAAGTGAAATCGTTAATTCAAGCTAGAATAAATATAAAGACATGGACAAAGCTTCATAAGCGAAAATGCAGGTAAAAAAAGAGGGGCAGTGTCGAGGTGAGGTAGAGGCCGTTTCGGTAACAAAGTATTTTTCTCTTCTCCTCTTGGCATTGCTTCTTTCCGGGCCGACAAAAGCTGCACGCGGAGAAAAGGAGGAGGGGGCGTGTGGCGGCTTTGGCGGCGGCGGCGGAGAAAAAAGCAGCGCGAGGAAATGAACTGCGGGTCGTAAACGACAATCAGACGTCGCTTCTCTGGCTGTGAGCTTGAACCCGCGGCGGCGAGTGACGTACGGCTTGACCCCGCTACCGTGTGGAATGCCGGCACCAGCACCAGCGCCGCCGCCGCCGCCGCCGCATAATAAGCAAAAGCCTGGCAATTATGACATCCAGCGAAAGATTGACGCGCACCGCAGCCGCCTTGACGAAGGACGCGCGCTTTCTCGTAAACGCCTGACAAAAGGGCGGGAAAGGCTGAACGGGCCGAGGATGAGCGATGTTTATTGAGATTATAGTTTGAGCACGCGTGCGAGTGCTTGGGGCAAGTGAGAGACAGAGAGAGAGAGAGAGAGAGAGAGAGAGGGATTCACGGTAAGTCGTTTATTGCTAGCGTACACATGAGGCTTGCGCACCTCGCGGGCAAGCGACTTTGAAGCTTGCGACCCGCGATATACTCGCAAGAGTAATTGCATCCACACTTCCTATACTTTATTGGCTAGAGCCAATGTGCCTGCTAAAGCTAATTTACTCCAGCCTATAATATTCTTTAAAATTATCTATAATATATATAAATCTCTAAATTATGAATAATCAGATAAAAGTTAAACTATATTATAAGCAACCAAGGTTGTTAATAATTGTTAGTGCGCGCGAGACAAACACAAAGCCTCGTGAAATTGGGCTGCAGAAAGTATAAGGTTTTAAGACGTCATAAAAGGGCAGTTTACTGGGTCAAAAGTTCAGGTTAAGTAAGGATTCTACGGCCGTTGTAGATTCTATCGAATTGCCTCCCTCTTTCTCCCTTCCGAGTCTCGGGGAGCATTTCGTCTCCTCGTCCGCCTGGCTCGGTCCGCACTTAAAGCTAGCTCCTTTATCGTCGACGCTAGCAGGCTCGTCGCGAAATGCACCTTACGCGCTCATAGCTTTACGATACTTCAGGGCGGCGTTACATTTTTACAACTCGGCTACGTCCCCTTGCGCCATCCACTGCGCCTAGCAGCAAATAAGAAGGCTCGATTCAACCGGTCTTCCTCGAGGATACACGGAAATTTGCGAGATGCTCTATGTACTGCAAACTATGCGCTTTCATAAGAATTTTATAGGTTCCCACAATACTTTTTAATAATAAATTAAAAGAATTTATAAATGTAATGAAACAATAAATTGAGTAGATAGTAAATGAATATGTAATCTAGCCTCCGGTGCATTATATATAACGATAATAATAACAAGGTGGCCTGTATGAAGAAAGTATTAAAAATGTGAATATAAAAAATGTTTAGAGGCAGTGAGAGATTTGTGAGAGAAGCCTAGCCTTAGTAATGTAAGCTAAACTGGCGTTCGGCTGCAGGCAGCGAAAGCGAGCGTCGTGGAAGCTGAGAGAAGTCCTCCGCCTTCTACATAAACCTAATAGAAACTCGGTAGAAGCGGGCTCGCTGGCATCGCACTGCTGGCAGCTTGTACATCGTAAAATGATGCACTGCGGCTTTATAGTTTATAGTTGAACTGGCTGGCGCGTGCGCGGGTCCCCGCGATCGAGCCGCGCGCGGGCTAGGATTTAAAAGGGATCGCGCGTTTTATGAGCGGTATTAGGCCGCACCGCGTTAAATCCGTACGAGCGTTTACTGCCGGCAGCGCACTCATTTGGCCCCGCCTGCATGAGCGAGATTCTCTCTTTCCTCTCGTTCTCTCTCTCTCTCTCTCTCCCTCACCGGTAGCGGCTAATTTTACACTAATTTCCCGAAAACGACACTTGGACCGGCGCGATAAACCGCGCGCGCGCGCTCACGGAACTTTTCGAGCTCGATGGGTGGTCGTACGCGCTGATGACTTTTTCGGGAATCGAGCCATTACCCAACGGATAGAAATTCTCTTTTACGCCCGCTCCTCGACTTTTATGATTTGCTTCGATATTTTCTTTTAATTTGGAAACTCTCGACTTTCGGTTTATTATTTTTACCCCCCAGATCTGTATAAAAATTTTAATCTCGCTCACTTAAAGCAATAAAAATTTACTTTCCTTGCGGCTAATGGAAAAGCTACAATTCAGTTAAACGAACTTATTACTGATATTCGGAATTTTAAATTCCCGTATCTTTAGCGTGCACTTAAGAAATTAAGCTTCAAGAGATTAATAATATGAATTCTATCAATTTTATCATTTCTGATAGCCGTATACTTATAAACAGTATTATTACATTTGAGATTCGAGGAATTAATGATTTGCCATAAAAGTTTAATCCAGCGAGCAAGTAAGCCGATATTTCCGTAACACTCGTGCGTTATTAAAAAAGAATTCCGCGCTCAAAAAGTAAATAATTTTAATAGCTCCGATTTTACTATCTCCGACGTGCTACTTTACACACAGCGTTATTGCTATTCGAAAATCGTAAAATTAACGATCTCCCATAAAAATCCCTCTCCGCTTGCAACAGTGTATATATAATAATCCTTATCTCACGATTTCAGCGTATATAATAACAGAGAAATAAATAGGAATATATCTGAAAGGTCGGACTGGATTTTACGAGGCAGAAAAAGAAAGAAAGAAAAAAGAAAAAAAGAAAAAAAGAAAAAAAGAAAAAAAAGCGGCAGCTGGCACGTTGGCACGTTGATTAGCCTGCGATCCTCCTTGGGAGAACGTATCGCGCGATATCGACTCGTCCTATACACCTGAGGGCCCTGATTTCGTTGTGCATCAAGCGAGTCGTAGGCTCGCGTCAGTAGTAGAAGGACGGCTCGTATCAGCCGCATATTGTCCGTGTGATGCAACACAGAGAGATACAATGGACGCAGGCGCGCTGGCGCACACGGTAATAACAATGTCCCGCGGGCGTAGAGCGAGTCAATGCGGCCAATCCTCGTAATGAAAGTATGATTGATGGTGCGCGTCGAGGATGAGAGAGAGAGAGGCATGATCATTACCAGCGCGCGCGTGTATTACATGCGCGCACCGCGAGCCCATTATTATACCCCCTGTGCAATCTGCACTGGAGGTAAGGAGGAGAGAGAGAGAGCTCGCTCGACAAACGCTGCGCGCCAGAGACGATAATTTAATCGGCCCCGACTGGACATCAGCGGCGAAATTGAAAATTTCTTAATGCGCTGCGCATGTTGGCACGCTGATGTGCGCGATTTTTCTGACAACTCGAGACTACTCGCACAAGATAGACGATCATATTACCGCATAATTTTCATTACTATACTCTATTTAAAAATTCATTTTAATTTTAATATATTCTCTCTGATCTGTACATAATCTAGAGGTGAGAGGATGAATTTTTTATCGAGATCCCGAAAATCAGGTTAAATATACAGAGAGCTGGGAGAGAGAAAGAGAGAGTTTTGTAGCAAAAAGCTTGAGATGTCCAGTGAGAAGATAAAGCGCGGGTTAAGTGGTCGAAGCTTGCATCCCCAGGGAGCCCGCGTCGGCCAGTAGCAGCACGGGGACAGCGAAAAGCACATTTATCATTTATGGTTTCCGGCAGACAACAAAATCTGCCCTGGGGGCGATATTTCGGTTATTAAGGTATCGCGAAACTGTATCGAATGGAGTTGACGTGTCCGACGGAGGGATATATATTTCGGGATCCCCAAATAAAAAGAGAGCGAGAGAGAAAGAGAATGTAAAAACAAAATAACAAACTGACAATAACAAAACAAAAAAAAAAAAAAAAAAAAAATTATCGCCTGCTGTTTGGAAAAAACTTTTATTTGAAAAGGCAAAAATAAAAATGAGCCGGGTGTACGCGTGTGTACAACTTTTATCGGTTTTGTTAAAAGTGCGCCAAATGGACAATGAAATTTTCGCCTTTATATTGAAATATAACGGGACTCGATTTGCGGCATGCGTATACTGCTGTGTTGTTTAGCAGAGCACAAAGGAAACATTTTCATTGAGGCGAGCTAAATTTCGGCGAAATCAATAATCCTCGTTTATTTGAATTTTCGACAAAAGCTTTTATGCTCTTAGCAGGCATGCGCGATCGACTTAGGCTCATAATTTTAAGTAACACATATATCGCGCAATATTACTTATCGAGTGCGATGAGCGGGTAAGTGCACGTAGCAGGCGGTAGATTTAAGCTCGAACAAAAAAAGGGTAAAAGGGCGTGAAAGATATAGCAGCGCGGCTATAAAAGAGAGAGCGGGGGAGAAGGAGAGCGTAGATGAGGCGAGAGAAGCGAAATGGTCGTGATGAGGATTGACTTTGGGATGATAATCTGACGAACACGAGTTTCCACTCTCAGCTCTGCTCTGAGAGATCAGCGGGCTCTTTCAGCAAAGTATAGTGCTACGGACCTGTCTTAAAAGTGTGTGCGCGCGCGGCTTTTAACGTACTGATGAAACGGCCGTCTTTTGATTTTCACCGATCCGCTATTATGTCTGAATATGTGCTGCTTCAATTATCTTATTTATTAGTTTAATGTCGGAAATAAAATTGTTCAATTTCCCTTAGAAGCTTACAAAATTTAATAAACTGATAATATTCAATTTTCAATCAAGCCTATTGGTATAGAGAGGGACAAACTGAATTCGTCCTTCATAAGGCAATAAACTTTTTTTACTGCCCAAGAAACATTGGCATGATCGATTCTCTTTGATTGTCAAGAGGGTAATTCCGAGCTAGCATCTTCTTAGGCACCAGATTTCGGTCATAAAAGGAAGGAAAAATCCATAAAGCAGCGATCCTCCTTATAGCATCGACGAGTCATAGAAAGCAAATGTTGCGAGGCCGCTTGGCTGCGGTGGCGGCACGAATATGGTGCGCGTCGGTCTCTAAAACGCCCCTAAAGCCGAGTTTCGGGCAAGGCAAACAACCCGTAACTCAGTGAGTGTTTATGAGATCGCGAAAAGGGGCGGCAGTCGTAAAAATGGCCCTACGTCTCGGGCGTTATTTGGAGGGTCCGGCAGCGGAGTTTCTCCTCCAAGAGCCGTACTTTTTTTCTCTCCGCTGCAGAGAAATCTCTGTTAAGAAGGCTCGCTCTGCGAGAGACAAAGTAAGAGGGAGAGCGCCGAGTGAATTACTTCTTAGCTGGTGCTATCCTCCTCGTGCGAAGGGAGGTAAAAGAGGCGAAACAACGCTCTTATAGCGCCGCGTGTTGCCGGATCGTAAAACTCAGCTCTCTGATCACCGTCGGCAATTATCCCGCCGTTATCCGCCACGCGATATCCCCTCCCACAATCTTATTCTGCGCGCCAGCGCCTTTTCTCCTCCTTCTCGATCTTTTTTCCTAACCTTCTTGTCCTACGCTACTTTTTTTTACTACTGAAAACCAAGCGATTCCCGCGTCGTAAACGTGTCACTCTAGTGGATTACGGACGCATTAACTAGTTATGTGGGGATCATAAACTTTTCTATCTAATTTTCTTTTCTATATGCGAATGGATTTAGTTGTACTTAAAATAAGATTCAGAAATCATTATGGAACTTGCAAGTGACTTGTAGGATTCTGAAAAATCTAAGATTATTTAAAGAACTAAAAATGACAAGCCGTCAGAATGGCAGTCTTGAATTATTATTAAATTTTACAAGACTTTTGTATTTTACTTGAACAAGTTAAGGTAACTTAAAATTTGATTTTTCTATTTCAATTTTGAACTTCAAAATTTTTGACTAATTTCATAAATAAATAACCGATGTTCTTGTGAAACGGAACGCGCTTTCATTTAAAAATAGCTGAATAGTAAAATCAGCTCACGTCAGAGACATTGTTGAATTCGCGAAGACTTTATAAATAAAGTTTATGAATTACGTGTATAAGGGTGTGTATGTGTGAAAATAATGTTGATAATATTAAATTTGATTCACCTGCTCGATTGCTCTGGTCAATCATTGGTTGGACGATTCTACGCCTCGCATTGATGAACCTGAAATCAAATAAAAACAAATTAATAATGAAACTTGAAAAGTTTTAAATAAAGTATAAATTAAGAATAAAATTTTGAAGAGAAAGAATTAAATATACATAGTAGTTTTATAAAATGCAGGAATAAACTAGCCTTTTATCGAAGGACAAATTATCAAGGATTTTTTATTAAAAAAGAACAATGGCCGAGTAATGGCAAATTACATGTTATAAGTTTTTCTTGGAAAACAGCGACAACGAGGGTGATATCTCCGTCGAAGGGGTGAGGGGAGGGGGCAACGGAACCGCAAATCTCCAGCAAGATAATAACGCCCTTTAATAAAGAATCTCCTTCCGCGATACATCATTAGTCGGCGCTTACGTGCACATGCGAAGAGCGGAAAAAGCGAACAATGGCGCTGCGGTTGTATTTTGCGTCGTGGCCCGTCGACTTCCCGGGGGGCGCGAGAAAAGAAGAAGCAGCAGCAGCAGCCAGCGAGCGAGCTACTACAACATCGGGATGGGTAGAAGGTCTGCACGTCAGCCGACGTCAGCGTCGCGGCGCCCTAATGGGCGCAGACGCCGGAAGTGATTGGGTTTCCGCTCGACTGACTCGAGCAGAGTCGTTCATCCTATCTCGCCCTCTCTCTCTCTCTCTCTCTCTCTTCTATATAGGTATAACGACTTTGGTCTTTCTCGCTTTCGGGATGAGCAAGATTGCGAGAGAGAGAGAGAAGTAGAAAGGGAGAGGGGGGGGAGGCACTCTCTTGTTTTGCGGCCTGGAGAGCTTTGGCTTCTTCTTACCCAACCGCGATTCTCTCACGCCTGGACGATTCTCTCGCGGAGAAATGCTTGCTCTTTCGGCTGGATGAAGGAGGTTGAGAAGCGAGCGAGCTGCAGCCCGGGTTATGAATAATAATTATTGAATTCGCGTTTATAGAGAGGCAGCTGCGCGTGTCGACGCCTTCTATTATCACGTTAATGCGCAGAGCGTATAACGCGCCCAAGCCTCAGAGAGAGGGAGCAAGCTTCTATGTGCGTGTGTATGTACGATGCACGAGCTTTGCACAATCCCGAGCACAATGGACGCGGATCACTGGAAAATTGACAGTGCGTGAAGCCGTCTTGCCACATTTTCTGCGCTTCTACCCTTCTTTATTTCTTTTTATCTGCAACACTCAAATAACTAGCTAATTCAACTATTACCACTATGTTAAAGGATATTTATTTAATAACTTGAATAAAGATAGTTGAATATTAAAAATCAAATCTTCATAGTATGGAATTGATAAAAGCAGCTAGGGTCTCTCTGTAAGCCTGAAGAAAAATGCGAAAAACAGAAGGCTTCTTGCAACTCTGCTCCTCGCGCATCGTCGGCTCTCTTCCTCCACGCGTATTCTTCCTTTTTTCCAATCTCTCCTCCTCCTCTCTCAATTCTCATTCTCTCTGTAAGCGTCTCTCTGCTCGTCGGCGGCTTACTCCCCTTTAGCGCAGAGCGTGGGCGGCACGTCACAGCCAGCTGACTACACCCTTACCAACGCCGCCGCCGCCGCCGCCGCCGGCCAAAGCTCTGAAATATCGCCCGAACAATGGCGCCCACCAGCGCGCGAACAAGACTGGTGTACGTAGCTGCGGCCAAGCCTGCGCGAGCAGGCGAGAGCGAAGCGCTTGGCGAAAATATCGCTCCAGAAGCCCGGAAAACTCTTAGCGGCGATAAAATTTTACAGTCGAAATAACTCGCGCGCGAGTCTGCCTTTCGCGTGCTCTTAGCGCGCTTCGATTTGCGCCAGAGAAAAACTAAAAACTCTACTATCTTAACTTTACTCGTTCCTCTGAGGCTTGTTATTATTACAATTCAAGTACCCAATGTCCCTCAAATTTGATGAATTAAACACTCTGCGAGATTGAGAAGAGTTTAAATTTAGAGTAGGCGACAAAAAAAAAAGAAATTTCAAGTTATTTTTTCAGTTGAGAACGTACAAACATTGAAAAATTATAGCCTATTTAATTGTGATGAATTTATTGTTTTTTACTCTCAACGGTTGATTATTTTTTATTATTGAAATTAATCGCGGGAAAGATGAAAAATAACGTGAGTAATCGAGAAAATACATTGATTTCATGAGTTTGAAGTATAAGCGCAGGCAAAACGATCTAACTGAAGAGGCAGCCAACAGCTCATATGCGCATAAAAGTCAAAGTGCCAAATATTTCCGACATTTATCGACAGTTAATGAATACATATTTCATACGTATTAGCCAATAAAAATGCGAGCGCGCGTCCCCGCGGGCCAACGCCGGCAGTCCCTGCTAACTTTATCGTCAAGCTATATTTTTTCACTACGATCTCTGAGAATCCGGTGATAACGCGGCGCGTAAGCTCGCTCCGGTTATCGTCGAGTAATGGTGTATACATTCGCGATAGATGCCAGAGAGAAAGCGTATTGCGCGATGACAAAACACTTTTTCTCCCTCGCATATCCCACTTTTTCTCCCCTCCCCCCTAGAGCTCTATCATTCGAGCTTTCAACTTTTCAATGCACTTTTCATTATCACTCGTAGAATCCAACCATCCTAAAGCCTTTTTTACTCACATTTTTTATCTATCATCTAATTAGTAATTTTATACTCAAATCTTTTTAGCTCTGTATGCTCTGCAATTTTAATGAATTGAAGGACAAGTTTTTAATGTGTTAATGATGTAGATATAATTATGAAAAAGCTCTTTCGAAGTAATTAATCAATAATTTTAAGAGAAAATTATAAAGTTTTATAAATTTAAATTGAATTTTTTAGCTTTAGAGAATATACATTTTTCAGTTATTTTAATAACTTTTCAGAATATAAGTTTGCATAAAAAGAAGGCGTTCTCGCAAAAATTCAAATAACAAGCTATCTACTTAAAAATGACAAAACTAGCCTGTAGCGCGCAGCAGGGTAAATGTCTCTCGGAATAAAAAAGACGTGCAATTTTAATTTTCTGGAAAGTAGAAATTGTCTACGGGAGGGAGGATATGTGGAGAAGGAAGCTGCAGCCAGCGCTATATTTTTATGGAGAAGCGAGGCGAGGCGAGGCGAGGCAAGCATATGACGCTTCTCCGTAAAAAGGGCATAAAATTCAGCGTTACGGCGGTGTGTGCCGCTGTTTGGCGCATAGAGTGAGGCAGGGGGCCGAGTTGTCCCCTACATGACCTCCCTCACCATGACTAAATTTAGTGCACTCTGCGCGCATATATGAATAATATGCGCCAGCATCCTACCGCGCTTTTACGCCTGCGTTTGTGTGTATTAGTCTGAGACTGGTTGCATATGGACGTGTGGCGGCTGGCCTGTCGATGAGCCGAAATGTGTCAATTAAAAAGGGGATATGCTGCCTACATGTATTTTATTTTCTAAGCTTTCTCCAATTTATCACACTCGCGTCTGACTATTAATGTTTCTTTCTACTTTTTTCTTTTTTTCCTTGCAATTTTTTTTAAACCCTACGTTTTAAGATAAATATTCTCTTGCGATTAAGTATAAATTATGTTGAAATTTTTTTCTAATCATTCCAAGTTGCAAATCCTTGGAAGACTGAAATATATTAAAAAAGTTTGAAACATTGAAAAGCAAATTTTCGGTGTTTCAAAATAGTTCATCCCCGAAAACAATGGCAAGCCAGTGGGCAAACTTTGTCACGTCAAATCAACAAACTCGGGTAAGGGCTGATTGCGCCTCGCGATTGCCACATACTGTTGTGAGGGGTAACGACCATTTGCAATTATCGAGGAGCTTCCATTAGTTGACCATACAGTCGATATATATGCGCCCTCTCTCTCTCTCTCTCTCTCTCCTGCGCATCAAAACATCATTATCGTGCGAGCTTGCGCAGCGAGTGAACAGGAAAGTGCGCTCAGAGAAAGGGTGAGAGAGAGAGAGAGAGAGAGAGAGAGAGAGAGAGAGAGAGAGAGAGAGAGAGAGAGAGAGAGAGAGAACGTAACATGGTCGAAGTACTATTAGTAATCAATTTCAGCAGCGCGTTTCGAGCGAGGTCGCTAATGCTCAGGCGAGGGGGCACAGAAGAAACTTGGCAGTGCGCGATCGCGTAATGCCTTTTCTAATTTCGTTTTACTCCTGCCATGCGCGCTCTCGCAGAAAAGAGGCTCTATCGCGCTTTCCCTGATGATCGTATATCATTCGACACTCTTGCTCTCGGAAAATTTTAACTTAATGCGATGCGTATACGCTCTTTTTTTCTCTATAATCATTTTTTAATCTTTGTCCTTTTCTAAAGTCTTGCGATTACAAGCTTCGCTGAGTTTTCGACCTTATCTCAAAGTTAATTAATCTTTTTTCTCCTCAAATACCGAGTAGATATGAAAACTTAGAGGATATAATCCGGTACCACGTAACTACAGTCATAATAATTTTTACAATAAGCAACTATTAATAGATAATTTATTAATCAATTTATGTAGATTGAAAGATATATAAGTAAAAATTGTAAAGTCGAATTTCAGTCTCTGTAAAATTATGCCACTTACATATGTATCATTGGCGTGAGCGCGCAGTAAAAAGCAGTCTCGGCTAAGATTTAGCAAGCGGCATCGTTCACTTTCGAATAAATAAGCAAAGCCCACGTAGAAGGCGCTTGGCCGAAGCCAAGCAGAGATCCGCGGCGTTGCGGAAAATTTACGATTTCCGAAAAGCGAAGCGCATCTTGGCTTGCTGGGTTTGCTCGGTTTGCTCGGTTTGCTGGCTGCAGCAGCCGCAGCTCCCCGCTCTGACGAACGGGGCGATTGCGCGAATCGGATATGTGCGTAGACAGGCCGCGTGTCAACGAGGCGATTTAACGGCGGGCGCGTCATCGATATCTCTATGTGTATATACACCTACGTATACGTATGTATGTATGTATGTATATGCCGCGGCCAATACTCGCTCTGCTTTCCAATCGTCGACGGGGGATGAGCTTCGTCAAATAGATGCCTGCTTTATGTTTGTTCAAGCTTGAGAAGAGACGTTAGGCTCGCTTGCTGACGAGCTTGATTTTGTATCCGGACAAACTTTGTTATTTGTTTTTGTTTCGAGAAATTGCCTTTAAATATCAATATTGCATTAAAACTTTTTTATTCGCTTTCTCTTGCAGCTCAATACTGGGCGCGTTTCACTCGATAGAAAAGTTTAGACTGCTACGTCTCGAGCAATGGAAAAATATTTAATTTAATTAAAAAACTTTAACCGGCTAAAATCGATCTCTACAATATATATATATAAACTTTTATTCCATGTTATCACGAAAGTTTATATAACAGCTGCTTACTTTTTCCGTTTGCTTGTGCATCAAACTAAAACCTGTTTTTACTCACAATATATATAATTTTAATTAACATTTCTTTGTTTACGCATCAATTACATAGAGTAGCCGAACAAAGAAAAATGCACAACGAACAGTTTATCGTGTTCCAGTTAAAAACAATGTTTTTATTAATTAATTATTGTTCAAGGAAGCTTATATTTACTAAATGTAGGTTACTGATATGAAGCTGTACTAATTCAAAGAGTTGTATTACTTTTATTGTGTGTGTGTGTGTGTGTGTGTGTGTGTGTTGGGAAGTATAAGGAAGGAAGGAGCGAGACGTTAATTTCTTAATAACAAAAGCTATATATTCTGTTTTTAAGTAGATCCTATTCGATCTAGCAATTTATCTGGTTTTCTGCCGTTTCGGGCATAGCTATCGCCACCAATTTTTCCCTTTCCTTCATAAATTCTCCTTTTCTCTCTTTTGTCGGTGGTTCCTCCATTTTGCCCGTTGGCGCGCAGGGAAAGCGAGCCGAGTTTTCCCAGCCAAACGCGGAGCGCACGCCAACTCGGTGACTCTGCATTTAATCTATGGCTGGTGAACGCTTTTTCGGAAAATTCGCCCCGGAATTTATATAATTGTTTTGCCGGGCTCGCCACTAAATTTTCCGCGGCTCGCTCGCGATAGCGCCGCAGAGCTGCCTTTCCTATATCTATATAGCTATATACTCGCTCTAGTCAGAGAGAGAAAGCGCGCGCTCATGTTGATGGCTGCACTTCGTCGAATCCGCCAATAAAACGACGCTGCTAGCCTGGCTTCCTATACGAACAAAAATCCAGGATCGATATTCTCTCCCTCATTCTCAGTATGCGCGCTCTCGACCATTTTACCCCCTTTTTTTCTATAAAGGGAAAATCTAAGGGCTAAATTGTTTTTATCTATTAAACAATTTTCTTTTTCTTAATGCTATTTTTATTTTATAAATTATATTTCATTTCCAACCACTATGTCATATTAATGCTATCTTATATATAATTTCGAATTTTTGTTTACAAACATTCACTGCTAAATTACTTGGCTTAAAGTTATCCTTGAAATTCATTAAAAAGATACATTTGAAAGATTTAATCTGGAAATATCCATTAGCAGTAAATTATCATTAGCGCGCGAGTAAAGTGATGAGAAACTGAAAAGGTAGAATCAGAAAAACATTTGGAAAAGATATCCGGTTAAAAGCCTGGGCGCGTTGCTAGGGAAGCAGGAGAGTAGAAGCAGCAGCAGCAGCATAGCAGCATAGTGGCAGCAGCGCCTCTAATCACAATTAACGTCGACTTTGCGAAACGCGCGTATAGAGGCAGCGCGCGTGCGGCCATAGTAATATACAAGCTGCAGAATGGTTCGTTTTCGTCACGGTGCTGCTTGCTTGCGCGAGCGCGCGTGTAGGCTGGGAGTACGGCGGCGGGGCGCACACATGAGCTCGCCTGGTTAATCAGTGCAATTAGGGTAACACGTGCATAACC
The DNA here is from genome assembly GCA_900480035.1 of Eupelmus urozonus. Lineage (NCBI taxonomy): Eukaryota > Metazoa > Arthropoda > Insecta > Hymenoptera > Eupelmidae > Eupelmus > Eupelmus urozonus. The sequence continues at coordinate 47,092 of UELX01000507.1, forward strand.
AGGCAGCAGAGCACATGTCACGTGATGAATGGCCGAGCCGAAATTGTGATCGGTGGACGCTGCTCTGCGCGCGCTGCAACCTCGCGCGAATATATATTTCATATATCGCATATCCGCGCCTATCGACCTTATGCCTACTCCCCCACCTCACTCTCTCTCTTAGCGTCGAAACGGAGCAAATAAACGCGATCTGCAAAGTCGTATAACGCTCGCTTGATAGTAAGAGAAGGGGGCGCGCCAGATTTTGGCCTGTTGTTGTGACGCTGAATTATGGAAATAGAGGCAATTTTAGGAGAGTTACGAGCTTGATCAGATCTTTCTTATTAGGCGACTGTTGAGCCTGCATGCGCGCCAGCACCGAGTACATGCTTGTCAACAGGCTGTCCAAACGATCATATATTACCACTTTTGATTAATTAATTTTCCTTCAAATCTGCTTATTATACAGGGCATAAAATTCAATATTTCCTAGTAATAGCTCATAATAGCTAATATTGTCATTTAAAAGAGAGAATTTTTTTCCTTAAAACGCACAACAACAACAACAACAACAACAACAACAACAAATCAGTTACTAATTGTAAGCTCTGAAGCTCACATTGTTCTTTAGTCATGAATTACGCGTGTGTATTGAGACTTGAACAATCAAGACGAAATGATCGATCGAGTTGGTGTCGTTGCGATATTCCAGAGTATATAGGGCGCTGCAATATTCGTCACCGATACTCGCCACCTTAACGTTGTCCCTCCTTCTCTGCGAATCTAATAAAGTTAACTACAGCCGAGAGAGAGAGAGAGAGAGGGCAGTGACGGCAGGCGCCAGGGCGGCAAGTTGCTCGCCCTATAATCGCCGGGCTGCCGTAGATATCCGCGGACAGGTTAGGACCCTAGTTCTCCAAGTACAGGCCGCGCCATATATACGGGGGGCGTTAAAGGACGTCGTCACAGGCCGGCTTCGTTTCGAGCTCGCAAGTTATTGGCTTCACAGCTGTCGCCAAACACTCTCGCGCCCGGCTAAGTCGATTGTCACGGCGTTTCTCGGGGCTGCTGCTGCTGCTGCTGCCGCTGCCGTTGCCGCCGCTACTGCTGCTGCTGCTGCTACTGTTGCTCATCGCACCCCCGATAGCCTTGGCGTCAGCTTGTAACAGTCTCTTAAACTTCGACCCGCTCTCCCTCTCTCTCCGGGAGCCTGGACTCTATATACCCTGTAGCAACTGCTGACGCAGTTATAAACTGTCGCCGTCGTCTACGGAGGCCCGCCGGCTAGCCCTACGCTTGCCCTTCCGCTGCTGGTGCCCCATTTGCCCCGACAATCACGCCGACGACGACACTGCGTCATCGCGCCGACCTTCTATTGCTGGCTACGTGTGTGTCTGCCTCTGTGCCTGTGTGCCTGTGTGTGCGGGCCTCTGGATAGGGGAATGGTACCTGCCTTGCAAGTCTATGAGATCTGCCGAGCTGTTGCCAGAAGAGAAAGAGAGAAAGCGTCAAATGTTTCGACAAGATTATATGCGCCCCTGCTAAATGGGGAGACGAGTAGCTAGCCGACAAATTGTCTCACGCTAATTTTTAAATCGTTTTGCACTTATCTTATTTAGCATTTTTGTAAATGCGCACACTAAAAGATTGAGTAATTTACAAAAACTATTATTCAATGAGTAAATCTGGAATCTTTATTTCCACAACAATTAGAGTATTACTGGGATAAAAATATATTTATTTAGGCAAATGGAGTGGCAGGCACATTTACAAGGCGATTCAAGCCCCAGCTCCCCCTTCAAGATCTCATTGTATACGCTGTAATTTTTACGATATCCGCAACGACTCTCTTTCTCTCCGAAAATCCCCTTTATAATGGCCTCGCTCGCTCCGAGCCAAAATAAGTCGTAGCCTTCCCCATTTTCGAAAATATCTCCCTCATGCGCACGTGATAATCCGGGCCGACAATCGCACGCGTTTTCCAAAATCGACGATAGCCGCACGGCCGTTACGCGGCAGCCTAACGGCCATTACGCCTCCGACTTAATGCCTCCGAGAATTTTCATCTTTCACCCCTCATTCCTGGCCGCTGCTATTCCTCAAGAGCAGGCAAAATTCTCGTAGCGCTCTAGGCCAGCTGTTTGTTTTTACTTAGATTCGTACGCTCGGAAATGCACAGCAGCTGAGCACGTGACGCCTGAATATAAAGACGTCTCGCTGAGATAAGGGCTCGTTTAGATCGACCGCGCGCACACTTGCGAGACCTAGATGGCCCTGAAGGGTCTCCTTTACCATCTCTACAAATCTTTCTCAAACATCTCGAGAGAGGCTAGTGTACCACTATTTTTCACTCGTATTTTTATTCTTCTGCCAATGCGACAGATGATAACAATGATTAGAAAAAATTGCTGGCTGTTGGAGATGATCCAAAATCGAATATCTAATATTTGATGGTTACCATGAAAAAATAAACATAAAAATGAGATTAAATTTAAGTAGGGAGAGAAGAGAAGTAGAATCAAAGCTTGTTTATAAACTATATATCCCATTACTGTCTTGAACAGTGAACGTTTGACAAGGTTCAATAATATAATTTAAAATGCAGGAGATATTTTTCCTCTAATCTCAATTCTTCTTTCGCTTGGAATAGAAAAGGTGTAGCCTGGTGAAAGCGGGCGCACTGCAGAGAGAAAAGGACGCAAGCGCGCGCTGCTTTCCGTACAAAAGCGTCTTTTTCATTTTGCCTTTCCTCCTTTCTCCGGCTCTTTTTCTTTTTCTATTCCCATCTCTCTCTTTTGCAATAAAGCCGCGAAAAGCTCGGCTGCGACAGCCTTTTCCTTTTGCTCTCCTCGGCTCTGTGGAAGATTTAAGGTCGGCGGGCGGTCGGGCGGTCGGGCGATAAAAAAAATCGAGATTTTCATGCGCCTGCTCGCGCGCTAGCGAAATAGAATACAGGTTGGTTTATGAGCTCAAGTGCTAGCGCAAAAGTCGCAGTTGTAACGGCGCTGGCTTCTTTTTTATATTTTGCTAAGTCCATGCTCCTTTTGTTTCGTTTGCCTTTTTTACCACGCGTGCTTCCTCCTCTTTTTTCCGTTTCTTTTTTTTTGTCGTTTATTTACTCGTTTTTTCACGCGCGAGAGAGCGCGCAGACGAGCGCGTATATGTAAGGACCGTCCGTGCGCGGAATTTGAATCCGCCTGTAATAAAATCCCGGCTTTATGCGACGGCTCGGGAGAATGTAGCTTTGCGATGCGCGCGCGGAAGAGCCTAGCGCGTTGTCCCGAAAGGAAGTACAACTACGAGAAGAATGCGAGGCAGGCAGGCAGGGAGAGAGGACGGCCAGTGTGTAAGGTGAAATCGCGCGCGTTGCTTGCCCGACCGAGCCTATATATATATGTATGCCTGAGTATGCATATACAGTTGATGCTTTTACACGCTGCTTTCGCGCCTTCCTTTTTCGAGCGCACGCACTTAGCCTCATGGGAACACGACTTTTTTTTTAATACCTTGTCAATTAATTTTAGATTCTTGAAATTGTTTGCTGTAGTCCTTTTTCGACACATAAAATCACAGAGTTTAAGCCAACTTTATTATGTATTTTCTTAATTATTATTTACCTAGTAATGTTCGCTCGTTATAAAGTTAAATTATCGATTAAATTTTGCTATACCTATAATACTTGGGATATTTTAATTGCAGACTTTCTTAGAGATTCCCACGCGCCTGTTTTGCAAATCAGGTTTAATAGGTAGAAATACTCGAGTGCAAGCAATATCAATTAAAATTGTGTACCTTGAGTGGAAAAGCAATTTACGAAGCTTCGAAAATACTGTTGAATAGATATTATTTAACTGAAAGCCCGTAATATAATAAAATGTTGAAGCGACTCAATAATCTCGGGGAAAATGAAGCTGTAACGCGAATTTAGTAGGCAATAGGGATTAAAGAAGCGTATAGAAAGATGTCGGAGCGCTGTTCGTTCATCCAGAGAGCCAGATGAGATCGGTCTGCTCGGCCCTAATCAAGAAATCCTAATGACGTGACGGTCTTTTAGGATGAAGCGGCGGCGAAAGTAGGAGGCAGGAATAAGGCTCCGGTTCTCGCTGGGAGAAGTTCTCTAATTAACCGTCGTGCGGAGCGTTGATAGGAAAGTCGAAGTAAATCTGATTAGGCGGATATCATCTGCGTAATGTATGTACTTGCTCGGGTGCGCGCAATATAGCGTATAGCGCTGAGAGAGCGAGAGTTGGAGGGGGGGGGGGAGATTTGGTCGAGCGAGAGCGGCGCGTATATATGCGGGGGACGAGGCGCGTATATATGTAGAAGAAGGCCTGAAAGAGAGATAAAGGGTGCAGGCAGGGGGAGCCCTATACACAGGCGGGGGCTTCTCCTACACCATGCACGACATGTTTTTCTAGACAATTTGTTCGGCAACATTAATCACCGCTCTGCGGAGAGAGACACGCGCGCGCCACTGCTGCCGCTGCTTGCTGCTGGCCATTTTTTAAATTTATTCTCTTTGACGGTTCAGGCCGAGATGGAGAAACGTATGGAAGAGAAATACGGAAGAGAAGGACGAGAGATGGAGAAGCGATGAAAAAGCAAGAGAGATGGCTATAGATGTGCTTCAAACGGAATGAAGATGTGCAATAGCGAGAGAGGGAGAGGCGCGTTAACAATTGATATTTTCTTAGGGCTGCTGTCGTCGCTTAGGCATACCGAAAATCACAAATGATTTTCTATATAAGAATGGTAGGAGTACTATTGGATTATTAATTGTTTTCGTACAACCTATTTAATCGTGTGAAAACTTTATCGGATCATTAATTTTAGTATGTTCCTAATAAAACATTCCGCTAGATGCTTAAATTACATCATAAAGTATAGATCATCTTACTATCAGTTTTAAAACTTAAGAAATAATATATTTCTTTAGTATTTAAAAAACTTTAAAAACTTAAATAAATTCTGTATAAAAGAAGAAAAGATTAAAAAGCAGCTCCATGATATAGAAATATAATATTTCTAGCTATTCCGTTAAAATAAAGCTTTAAAGCGTAGAACGGCAAGTCGGATTATTTAGTGCGTGGCTCGCTGGAAAGAGGAAATTTGCAAAGCCCTGGAAGGATTCGCTTATTTCATGAACAGGCGCACACGTACACAGTGGGAGAGGGGGTGGGGGCGAGACGGCATCGCATCGAGAGGCTCGTCCATCATCGGTTGAGAGCGAAAATTACCTTCCTTATCAAGGAGTAGTGCCTCGCAGCTTCGGATTAATCTGCGTTCATATATACTTTAAAGCCCAGCCTCTGCTCTCTCCCATGCAAATATAGCGGGCGCGATTGTGTACGTCCCTTTTGCGAACGCGCCCAATGAGGTAGAACAACACAATACCGTGAGATGATTATCTGGAAAACTAATTTCGCGAGAGCGCGCTGGCGCCACGCTGCTGCTGCTCCTCCTGCTTCGTCCTCCTCCTCGCTCCTGTTGTTGTTGTTGTTGTTGCTGCTGCTGCTGCTGCTGCTGTTGTTGTGTTGTTGCCGCTGCTACTGCCGGAGGCTTTAAATAGGGGAAATGAAAGAGCATTGTGTCGGGAACGCTGCCGCCGCCGCACCACCGCCGCCTCCCGCATCGAACAGAGAGGATACGCGGATAGATAGGAGAGAAAGAGCGCTGCACCCACCAAGAAAACACAGAGTGCAGATTTAGCCAAGGCTACAGCCTGGAATTATATATTGAAATTCGATTTTCTTATTTTAACGCGCGTTTAATTAAAAATTTCAAGAGTTCATTCACGTTAAAAGCTCGGCTTATTATGGAAGGAAAAATATAGATTTTAACGCTAGGCTACCTGTCCATTCAAAATACAAATCTATCAGTTTGTAATAATATTACCTTTGATCTAATCTTTTGATCGCTTCTAGAAAAAAAGTTATCTACAAACAGGCAAAATAAAATTTAAGTTTGAAGTAATAATTAATGTAGTAACTAAAATTCTCATAACGTTATCACTCCCTCTATCACAATAAGCTATAAATCCAAATTTTTTGAATTATCTTGTTATCTGAATATCGTTCCAATTGCTACGTATCCGACAACTGAGTAGTCCTTCGATGTATCCTGGCTTTGCCACTGTACGTTTCTATCTCGTGCAAGAGAAAAAGACAGAAAAAGGTAAGGGCGGGCGCTCACGTTTGGCTATTTGTAATTTTCATTATCTCAACATTAATAGAGACATTTAAGTGGCGGCTCACGTAGAGAGCTAGTGGGGTGCCGTGCCGGCACGAGCGTCGAAAGTCGAAAGGGAGCACTTCTCTATATGTATATATATCCCATTTTCGGAGGGTCAATCTTCGCTTCAGGTAGCATCCAAATGGCCGAATGAGCATTTGTAGCGCGATATTGCGGAAAGGGCCAATTCGCCCCAGCTCGTTTTAGGCCTGTCATTTAGTATAGCTAGCAACGACGTATGGTAATCCGAGCGAGCGAGCGAGCGAGCAACAGTTCGGCAAGTAAAAAAGCAACTTTTCGAAAAGTTTGCCGGACAGTTTGGGGCTGATGATATAGGCGATAAAGTATACGTAAGTAGATCGCGAGGAGAAAAAGCCGGGGGAAGACAGAAGTCAGAGTTGGCAATTTCATCGCATTCCCGCGGGGTACCTTCGCTCATCCACGCATATAACAGCAGCAGCCTTTTCCGAAATCTGACAAAATTGCCGCCGGCCTTTCGTGTCGTGGCGAGGGAGCCGCTTGGCCGCTTGCGCACGCTTAACGCCGTTTATTGGCTACTTTAGGGCAGTTTCTATGCGCGACACATTGTCGCCTAAATAACGCGTGAAGTGAGAGAGAGAGAGAGTAGGCGCGAGCCTTGCCTCGATATCCTATATGGCACTAAAAGCGCCGGAGCGCGTACGCGCGCGCACGCACGAGAGCAAGTATTTATAGGTTAAGAGCCCTCTCGAGGAAAATACACGTATGAGCTCTTTGAGTCTTGCGCTCCCCCGTCAGATTTACGATCGGCTCGCTTCGCGGCCAATGCTAACAATAATAATTATAATGGTAATGTCCGTGAGCAGCCGTAAAACGCAGGCCCTTTGCGGATTTATTCCGGATAAAGCAATCCGGTAATTGTTGCTCTTTCGCAAACCTAAATATTCCGTGGGATTACGGCTACGCCGTGGCTGCTGCTGCTGCTGCTGCTGCTGCGGCGACGAGAATCGACAGCGAAAATGCCCCGTCATGCCGAGTGCCTGAGGCGCCTGGAAACGCTGGACAGTGAATAATTTGTGCGCGACGCGAAAATCGCTTTAAAGGAGACCAGCTACTTTTCTAGAGCGAGATAGAGCTCTATGAGTAGAAGGAAAACTGTTTGAAACTATAAGAGCTAGCTAGGATGTTTTATCCAATTTTATCAGCATCGGTAAACAAGAGCATTCTTTAAGCTTATTAAAGTAGCCCTATTTATAAGCCACAAAGCACACACAAGGCTCTGGTAATTTATTCACTCGCTTTCCGCCACACTTTTGTAGGAGCTTTCCCTTTGCTATTATTACTTCATTGTTGAGTCAAGGCGTACACGTATACGAAAACGGTGCGAATCGCAAGAACGAAACAATGAAACTAGCGCGCAGAAAAGCATGCGACGCGTGTCCGTAGGATGACAGACGCTCACTCGCGCGCGCGCACATGTATATCCACGCTCTGTCGCCCAGTCACGATGACAAACAACAAAGACGACGAATTAATACACACACACACAAACACGCAGATAATATTTCTATTGTGCAAAAGCGGCCGTTTAAGAGGGATACGGTGACGCGTGTCTTTGGCTAAAGCCGCCGTCGCCACGAGCGCCGCCGCCACGCGAAAAAGGGGGAGATCCGGGGGAGAAAGGGTTGCGGCTCTCGTCCTCTCTCTCCAGAGAGTTGAACGAGGATGAGAGAGAGAGAGTGAGAGAGAGAGAGTAGGGGTAATACTCATTCGGGTGTAATCGCGCTCGCAAAACTCCATCACACTTTGCTAATAGAGCTGGGAGAAAGCGAGCGAGGGCTTTATGCGGTATAAACGCAGTCGGGACGCCAAGCGCAAGCTTAGGGGTTGGATAATGGCTCAAGTGTTGCAATAATATACGAATGACGCGCGCCGCGTTCCGCCAGACTAAGCTCTATCTTTTCTTCGCATTCCGCTGCATTATAAAGACCAATTTGTCAGTCATGAATAATGCACGTGCAAAGCCCGATAGCCCATTTTTTACCCTCTTTTTAACAAGCACCAAAACATTCAAACATCATAGAATTAATAATTTATGCCATTTACATTATTACAACAATAATAGTTTAGTATATAAGCTTTCCTTGTTTATTTAATATTTTCAAGTTACTTTACATATACATTTATTGTGAAAAGGAAAAGAAGCGATACATCAAACTATTTTTCAGCTAGCTCCGAAATTGAAAAGCTTACTACCCTCGCGCGCGGGGCAAAGTGTAAAAAATGAAAAAAGCCATTAAAGATGGAAAGTGGAAGCGTGGGAGGGGTGGAATAGTCTTGATGAAATATTGATTGTAATTTAGGGGTGGAATACACGTGAGCCTCGATCATGCGTTCACGTGGCTGTCGAGCCGCAGCAGCCGACAGATTCGCCGCCGCCGTCGTCGTCGGCGTTCGTTGAAAGCGAGTGACGCAGGTGGACCAGCCGATCGAGAGATTATTGTGGAAGAAGCAAACCGCAAAACAGTGTGGGGCCCGCCTCAGCTCCTCCATCACGCGTCTCGAGAATTCAGAGCATACTTTCTGAACGTGCTCCAATTTTATTATTTTTCCTATTCTTTATTTTTTAATAAAATACTACGTACTTTTATTATAATATAAGCTTGTAATTGATTTTGATTTTGAAAATTAGTTAAACGCAGTAAATATAAAAGAAAAAGATTTGCGAGATGATGAGAGGGCATATAAGGAAAGTTAATTAGCCCAGCTATAACAAAAGAAGCGGTATCCATCAATTAGAAGAAATAAATTTCGTTCTGCAATTCTCTCCTGGACAGAGAAAAGCCCTTTATTTTTCAGGCTACCTTTTTGCGCGCGCGGATTCGCCTGTATCTTTTCCGCCATTATTTAGCGCTTTGTTTTTCTTTCGGTGCGCGCAGAGCGGATAGAGAGCAGCAGTTTTCTCTCTCGTCGGCAAGAGCTTTTCCAAGCCTGCGCGCACGCGGCCAATCCCCGCTAAGCGAAAGGAGCTAGGCGGGAGGCTGGAGGAGGAGGGGCCGCGCGAGTACCAAAGCACGCGGTACCGGGGTGAGATAATCCCGGTTAATGATTGCCCGGACAATTACAGCGCGAGCCCGGAGAGATGGGAAGCCGGCGATTCATTCTGCCGTCGACGCCCTTTATTGGCATAGACGTGCCCAGCTCGGGGGCCCTACCTCGCTCCTGCTCGCAATCAGAATCATCCTTATTTATTTATAATTAATTTATTTGCCCTTGATTAGTTTCTCTTAATCACAGCCTTTTTAATGCTTTAATACTCTCAAGGTATTTAGCTAGTTGTTACGCTGTGGCGTAATCTATCAGCTAGTGCGAGATAGTAGGAAAAAGTAAAACGCTGCGGTACCAGTGAACAAAAGACGGATTAAGCTAGCGCGAGTGAGTAAAGAAAAGTAAAAAGAGAGAGAGAGAGAGAAAGGCTGCGGTAGAACGGGCTGGGAGAAATGAAATTTCAAAGGGGCTCGTCTTGGTGCGGTTAAAAACACGCAAAGCACCACTTTGAGCGGCCGTTAAAGATAACCCTTGAGCGCGCGGGCGAACTCGGCTGCTACTCGTCCTAAGCATAATCGCGCCGGTGATCCTAAAATCCCGGAAGTCGGGAGCAAGCCCGTATCTGGCTGCTCGTCGCGGCGACGCCGGCACTATGGCGTAGTCGTCGTCGTCGTCTCCTCGCATACACAAGACACGACGTCTCTCGCCGAGAGGTAAATAGGCTAGCTCGAGCGCGCGCGCGCGCGCGGATGGCTTAGTTGCCACGAGATGGCACACCTGTGGAGCAAATTTACGAAATGTTTACGATCCTCGCCGTCTCTAGGAGCACTTGTGTGTTTACCCCTTCGCGATCTCTCCCCGAAGTCCTTTCGAGCGCTCGCTCGCTCGTTCCTCTCTTCCCCGACGCGACTAGTCGCTATTATTACGCCTACTCATTTTGCCATCTCGGCACTCTATTTTTATCTATAAAGCTGAGAGCTAATTTATTGTCAGCGCTCCAATCAATCTTTCATCTAAGAATAATACTCAATGGTTGAGCGTAATTTAATGAAAATCTTGAGAAATTCAAAGCATTTGGTGCGGCTGAAGAATTTAGCATATTCGATGAAGCTTGATTAAATTTTGTTTGAAGCTCGGACTTTGAAAGTTTGTCAAAAGAAGAGAAGCGAGCGGTGAAAAGTGTGGGATCCGTCGGGCAAGAGGTTGGCAAAAGTTGAAGCTCCCCTCCAGCTAGCAGTCTGCGTACGCGGCTTCCTCTCTACGCCTCGACTCTCTCCCAGTTATGAATGTGCCCAATTACATCTTAAAAGCCTTGCTCCATTAATTTTCACAGCTGCTGCCGCTTAATTGGGGAGCCCGGGCCCCGATAATAAACCCCGCTACTATGCGCGCGTGCTGCTGCTGCTGCTGCTGCTGCTAGCGCTGCAACGGTGTGCGTGAGAGAAGAGAAGAGAAGAGCGCATAACGTGCTGGCGTTTACGAGCTCGCGGAGTTTAGGGCGGCCCCATTGACGCCCCGGCAAGCTACCCCTACTTTTTCGAGCACCCGCGCGGCGACATCATCGATCCACGAGCCAGAGAGAGAGAGAGAGAGAGCGAGCGAGAGAGAGAGATGCAGCGGTGCGTGTTGACGACGGGAACTACTACGTCGTGGACCGATCACTCGCGTCGACTTTTACGACTCTGACCTTGATCTAGTGCTTGCATTCTCGCTTCGCGGTTGCACTTGGAGGATCGAACCAACAGCTGTGATTTAGACCTATTTCGATTAACTCTTCACAGTTTCCTCGATTCTTTTCCAATATTTACTTTTATGTTCAATAGATTTTATAGCACATTTGTGCATATATATATAAACTTAACTTTTACCTAACTCATGATTTCTTCCAAAGCATTTAAGATTTAAAATAAATGATAAAAAAATCAAGTTTCTTTATTATTGCTTCGTTTTCTGTTCTGCTCAGGCTGTGAAATAGTTGGGCGTAATACAAGCCGCTGCAGAAACGACTGCTACTATAAGCCGTGCCAGCCAAGTGGAGCTTGTTAGCGCTTGCTACGAAGATCAGCCTGCGACATCATCCACAGTAACCCGAGAGTACATTGGAAAACGGTCGCTGCTTGTAACGTTGCTCCCGTTACTTCATTATCCGAGTAAAAAACTCAGACTGATATGCTCCTAGAATTATGATCACAAGAAAACAAGTCGTTTCAACAAGTTTTCGCTTTATACAAAGAGTGTCATCTTCATATAAAATAGTTGTAAAGTATAAAACGTCTGTAAAGCCTGAGATATATTCAACTAGAAAAGCGCTGAGCTCAAAAAATTTTTCACTCTCAGAGCTCCCCGTCGAAGCGTGTTAGGCTTAAAAAATGCTTTCCAAAAGCCAAGAAGAAAAGCCTGCTTTTTAAAAATTAAGCCCCTGCGCAGGCCCGTTCCCCATTGGCGGCGCGGCAGCGAAAAGTGATGCATGGGCTTGTCGAGTCATGTGTCATTGGTTCACTTTCTCTCTTTCTCTCTCGCTCTTTGAATCCGGAGTGGTGCGGCCCCACGCCTGACGTGGCGCACGGCTCGACTACTGCGTGCGCCAAGACCGCTCTCGGAGAAAGCGGAGGGTGAGTAAGGGGGTTGGGGGGGGGGGGAGCAATGGCCCGTGAACCAGCGCCAGGGCGCGTAATGACGCGACTCTCCTTTCAAAGATTGCATCGCCCGGGAAAAGCTCATGTGAGTGTGTGGGTGCGTGAATGTGTCGCCCCTTCGAAACGGCAGCGCGCGGCAAGCAATTCATAGGCGCAGCGAAATCGATAGGTGGCTCGAGGAATCTGGGGGAAGAGAGGGTTTTGCGTTAAAATGCTCGAGAGAAAATAATGGCCAGCCAGAGCGAGTTGCCGTGGAGTTGCTGCTCTTTGCGCGTAGCTGTGTACGTTCCAGCTTCACGCTTCGCGGCTCTCCCGAGAAGCGAAATTACCATGCTGCAGCCTTTTAATTGCACAGGGGCCTACGCGCCCGTCCAGATTCGTCTCGATACTGCCAGAACTCACTGCTGCTGCTGCTGCTCGGTCCGCGCTCGCAATTGCCTCCAGTCTCGGCCAATTTCGAACGCTCTAATTTCGGGGAGCTGCAAGAGTTTGCCCTGCCCTGGCTACTGCCTTGCTTGCTCGTCCGCGATCAATCGAGTTAAACTTGCCCTGTCGACTTGCTTCGTGCCGCGACCCCCCCTCCCCCTCTCTCTTTTAGTTTGATTGCAGGCTACAAGTTCGATTGCTTAGCAAGTTGGCGCTCGAGAAAAGAGTGAGCTTCGACTTACTTTTTATTCAGCTATACTTCACTCGCATAATTATAGCATAAATTTTTCTCATTATAACTAGCACTAATATTGTAAATAAAGTCAACATAATCACGTATTCGAAAAACGGAGATAAGAAATTAGGCAAGAATCATCCAAGATTTCTGAAGCACTAATAATAAAGAGATTCCGAGATGAGAAATCTAAGATTTCCTTTGTTAGAGCCAATAGAAAATATAATAAAATTCTCTCCGGATCTAATAAAAATGAAAAACGACATTCCCTCCCTATCTGGAATAAGGTATAAGGAAAGCTTAACGAAATAGTCTTGCTCTAGGTTCCTGCATAGCTAGGGGCAGCATACCAACATCTCATAGCATCGCCGATCGAAACGGCAAAAAGAATTTAAGGATTCTGGGACGAAAAGCTTCGAGAATGAAGGAAGACGAAGAGGCCAGGAGAGAAGAAAATCAGTATCCATAAAAGCATTCTCTCAGAAATTGATATATAAGTATATAAGTACATAGCCGAGCTAAGGGCGAAAACGATAAGCTATATAGACAAAGAAAGACGATGATGAGAGAACGGTGAAAAGTTTTAAAACTCCGCTCTGATTTGGTTTTTCAAAAGTAACAGATGACAGTGGAAAAGGCCGGATTAAAGAAATAAATAAGAAAAGGGGCGGGGAGATTGCCAGATGGAAGATATAAAAATTCGCAAAGAATAAATGAAAGAAAGCTGGAGAGCGAGCGTCGTAACAGATAAACAAAGAAATCAAGCGAGAAACAGAGAACGAGGGGGGCCAGCGCGCGTTTAAAGTTATAAGAAGAAATTTAAAAAATCGCGTACGCTGAAAACACCCTCGTAAGGCGGTTAAACTTAGCGCTCGCGCAAGCAAGTATACGGGGAAATAAAAGAAAGAGAAAAAAACAGACACAGCTCGCAGCCCAGAGTTAAATCCTGGAATTTTAGTTAAAAGAAGCAATTATAGAGCGAGCTCGTGCAGGCGGAAAGATACGAGATGGACGATAAGGAAAACTGATCGCCTTCCTACTGTCTTCTTATTTCTTGCCCCAGCGGCACGATGCTTTTTAAAGGCGACAAACTTTTCTCTGCTTTTAAGGCGTACAAAAAATATAAGAAGGAATGGCAATTCTCTCAAATAGTTTAAACTTTTCGCAATTAAATAGAGTGATCTTAAGCTTAATTGTATCTTGTTAATATAAAAGAAATTTTAATAAAATTGTCTTATAAACAGTCAAATAAATTGTTTTTATGTCACAATAACGATTGTATTCTATTAAAAATAATGAAATTAAAGTCATTTTTTAGGGAATTAACGGGAAAGTGTTTTTGCGAATGTTCAGTAAGACTGGACTATTAGATTGTTTTCTCGAGTCCAAGTTGAGCGGCAGTCATTATAGGCATAAGCCGAGGAAGCTCGAAGCCGACGGTGACGGCCGTTCAACTTGAAGCGCAAAAAGAGATATATTTATTAGCGCTATGCATCAAAGCGAAGGTAACAAGGTTGTCGGACACGGTAGCTGCTTCTTCACTTTTGAAGCTTGTCTGACGTGTCGAAAAAGACTAGGATACAAAATGAGAGACGTAAAAAATACAAAAGAAACGCACGGTAGCAATTCGCTTTTCGTTTATCATTAAATCTTCGGCGAGTTACGCGCGGGCTTTTTAACCTCGGCGAGCAATTGATTCTAAGATTTACCGGCTGATCGAATTGTGAGTAACAACTTTGCTTGTGGAACTGTCGGTTAACTAGCGGTTCTCGTTGAGAAAATTACTTTCTTACTGGAAATAAAATTTAAGAAATTCGTAAATCTGTAAGAATATGATGTTGAAAAAAAAAAAAGTAGAAAATAGCTTAACCTCATGTTACTGATAGATTGTTCGAATTTATTAATAATGTATAAGCATGAACGGGAAGCATCGCAGGACAATGTCGAATCATCAAAATTTCTACGATCCTGTTGCTGGCGCATAACGAACGAGCTTACGCGCAGGCTAGCTAGAAGATTTCCCAAACGTGATATCGGCGGCGGCGGCAGTGAAAATTCCCCGGGATCAATTATCGGCGCGGGTATAATACCGGCTCGGCGGCGCGACCCTCGGCCAATCGCCGTTATTGCAGATTCGGCCTAGCCGTGTGCGCTTGATGGATGTACGCGGGCTTCTTCTCAATTGCTTGCACCCCCCTATTCGAGGCTGGGGGAAAGTTGCTCCCCGATTCTCCAGGAAAATAGGAGAGCGAGAGCGAGCGAGGCAGCTCTATGAGGGATTACGTCGCCGTAGACGGGCGCGTTCCTTTTTTTAGGGCTGAATAGTAAAGACGACACGCTTATTGGAAATGCCATCGAGAAGGGCAATAAAGGAGGAGAGGGCGCGGGTACACACGTGTAAATTCACGCGTTAACGTTATAGCGGCCGGGAGATCGAGCCAATGAATTTTCCCTGCATATTCTAATCTAATGGATTCATTCTCTTTTTTTCTTTTCACACTCAACAGTATATACTAATAACAAACAGTGATTAGCTGAATAATGCAGGGGTAGGGGTTCGCTCTACAAATTGAACGAATAAGAAATTTAGATTTATAAAAGCGACTAGCAAGCTGCAAATCGACCTATCTTTCGTATCCATTAGATTACAGGGAAAAATTTCTTTTTTATACTTCTATAAAACTAATGTTATATGGAAAAGTATTATATTTTATCTGACAGATAATATGTAATTGGAAAAATTGTATTCCGAGGGCGAGCTATCTATTAAAAATCGTTAACAAACAAAATCCAAGAAGAGTGTGCGCGCGAGGTTAAGCGGTCGGAGGCGCATAAAAACGGCGTTATATCGGGAGAAAACACGACGGATAAAAGGAAGGTAGGAGCGAGCGAGCGAGCGAGCGGAAAAGCTCATATCCCCGAGAAAAAGCTCGCTCTCGCATTGGAAGCGCGGGAGAGTGAGAGAGAGAGAGACGGAAGATTCGTTCCTTGCGCGCGTGCACGGAGGGGAGAAGAGCGAAGGCTTGCCGAGTGATGCGCGAAGAGCGAGCGAGCGAGCGAGCACGGGGGCTATATGGAAATGTTGGTCAAATATATCATTCCGGCTTGACAGTGCAATTCTCTTATCTGCCTCGCGCCGCCTGCCTCTCTGTACCAACCCCATCCACGCGCGCTCACGTACGTATATATACACACAGCCAGAGAGACCGAGGGCGAACGAGAATGGGGTGGAAGGAAAGCGAGGGGAGGAGGAGGGCCGATAGAGGATCTGCAAACACGCTGCCGCTCTCCCCCGCTCCCTCTCTGTACACGCACACGCGCACAGCAGCCAGCAGCTTTCTCGTCTCTCCCGCGCTTCTGTGTGCTCTGCTTCACCGCCTCATCCTCGCTTCATCCTCCTATTTTACTGGCCGAGCTACTGCTTGCTTTCTCTCTCCCTCTCTCTCTCTCTCTCTCACGCACACAGCCTTTCTCCGTATGTAGAGCTGCTACGTCTATGGATGTGAACCGTCCAACTGGATGACGAACTGCTCTGCAAAATAGAGCGGAATACCTGAGCCTGAAAATACGAGGATCGAAACGCCGCTGCGCGCTGCGCGTTCGTATGTGCCCTCACAAAACTGGCCTTTTCGAGCTTTTTTTTATTCCACCTGCTAATGATAAAGGGATTCAAAACATTTTTTTCTTTTACATATAATATGCAATTTATTGTTAAAAATAGCAACATTATTTCATAAGTGTACCTATAGCTAAATTTTTGAGAATAATTATTAAGTAATTTATTTAAAAAAAAAAAAAAAATATTATTATGCTGATTAAGTCAAGTATCGAGGTCTAGTACAACCAATTAAACGAACGGATCAACAATCTCAACACGTTCTGTAGAGACGGATAAACATTTGGATAAAATTGACTTCTTGAGGCGAGCGAGCGAGTTTAGTCCGGCGTATCTTTTCTTTTTTTACATCGAGGTTCGCTGAATCACTGCAGCCGAGGCACTTGTATATACCTTTACAATAAGCCTCATCTCGGCTTGCTTTAGTTTTACCATCTCTCCTGCCCCTTTCTCTCTCTCTCTCTCTCTCTCTCGGTCTCTCTTGGTCTTTCTCATTCCAACGAGTCTCCCACCCCAGCTCGACTCGACGAGCTGAAATAACGTTTGGGGTCAGCGAGCTTATTGACAGCTTTATACACGGGCGATGTTATTGCAAATTCTTCTCGTTCCCCGTTCTCTCGCGTATCATCGTCGCTGCGCTATATCCGTTCGAGCTTCCTTCCTTTTTTCCTCTTGCCTGCACGCGCGCACACGTACGTATATACTGAGTGAGAAAAGGCATCGCGAACGCGTTGGAATAGAACTGCGCGCGAGCCGAGAGAAATCGAGAAAAGCGCTGAGAGATCCGCGAAACGCGAAAATCCACAGACACTTTAAGCAAAGAGAGACTGCGCCTGCTCGCGAGAGAACAAAATGAGAAAAGCGAGCGCGCAAAATTTAAGGATATATACGTTGGCCAACGAACGCAAAAAAGAAACTAACAAAACGGAAAAACAGACGTAAAGAAAGCGCAGATAAGAGAGTCCAGCACGCAGGAGAGTGTAGCGGAAAAAATAAGAGGCTGCAGCAGCAGCAGCAGCAGCAGCGGCAGAGAGGGCGTACGAGAAAGAGATAGAGAATATAAGAAAGATGAGATTCGAAGGAGAGATAACTGCGCGAGAGCCCAACGTCTGCGCTTACTCTCTGGTTACTCTTTTCTCGTTTTTCGCGAACTGGCCAATCGGGACGGACACTATGCACGCGTTCTTTACTGCACCGAGAATGAGACAGAGAGAGAGAGAAAGCTTCGTTGCTCTATCGTCACGCGCTGCTGCTATTTGCGACTTGCTTTGCAACTAAACGATACAATTTAGATAATTAAACAGATATCGCCGGGCACACTCTGTTAATGTTACGTGAAGATTCACCTTTTCGACTTTGCTAGAATAAGTACTTTCAGAGTTTTCGCTCTATGTACCTTGAGTAAGATACTAGATTTAGTTTATTTCTTTGCATATATTATTTCCTGCTTACTAAAGCTGTTTATTAAGAAGAAGGTACCAGTTAAATTAGAAAAATCTTATTATTAACATAAAACATTATTTTTAATATTTCTTTATTTTTATTAAATCGCCAATTAGAAATATGTGAAACAGTTGTATTCACAATGTGCTATTAATTTGGATTATTTAGATTATTTCGAATTGAAGCAGTAAATCCAGCCACGCAATCAATCACAAACATGAGAAACGTATAAAAAGCTATTATTGCTAGCCAGCAGCAGCAGCAGCAGCAGCGGCAGAAAACTATGTTACGTATAATACGCGTTTCTTATGCGTACTCACTCGGTGTAATCCGAGGGCGAGCGCAACGAGAAACAAGCTCGGATGTCTTTGGGCGATAACGTCTCGCGGTCTGATAACTCGATTGCAAAGCAACAGCAGCAGTGGCTGCAGGAGGAGGAGGAGGAGGAGGAGGTGGAGGAGGTGGAGCAGGAGGTGGAGGAGAAGGAGGAGAAGGCGAGAGAGCGCGCAGCGCAATATCAATTTGTCCATCTCGAGCGCGCAGCAAGCCGTCAAGGGCGAGAGAGCGCGGGATGCATAAATGAGCCGAGTCATTCCCCGCGCGTCCATCGCTTAGTCTTGTTTTTTTAGTCTCGCTCTGCGCCCGGATATGCGTGCGTTTCGGCTGCTCTCATACTGCAACGCGTGTCCTTGTCAAGAATGATCGCTCTATTTTTTATCGGCTTGTTAGCTAGCGGAAAATTCGACCGATTCAAACACTTGATATATATTATTATTTTATGCCTAGGCCAGACACATTCATTTCATTAAATTCATTATTTAATTCTTCGTTTTATTTCTCTTTATAAATAAAAAGACTTAGATTGTAAATCAGCTGCCGCACTGTTAATTACATATTTTGCTTAATAAGTGGAGAAGAAAAAGTAAACAAGAACAAGCGAGTATACAGTTATAGTTAATGCAATAAAATGCTTTGCTCTCTGGGAATAATTTATGGCTTTAATAAAATGAGTAAATTATCGATCATTCAGAGTTAAACATTGGCCGATGTTTATTTCAACGAGTCTGCAAATTAGATTTGATTAAAAAATGCTCATCTGGATTTATCGGCGTAATTAAAATCCAGGGGCAAATGTTTACAGGCTCGAAGTTGCAGGGAAGATCGATCCAAACGGTTTTTACAAAATCCCCGAGCGCGCAGCTTGATAATCGAATTCGAGCCCGGGGAGCATCCGAAGATTGTCAATTTGTATTGGAAGCTTTCGAGCGCGCTTTTGCGCATCGATTTCCATTAGAGGCGAAAGCGCACTCTGCCCTCCAGATAGAGTAGCAGCCGGCAGCAAAAAGAACCTAGAGAGAAAAAGAAGCAAAGAACGAAAGAACGAAGCGAGAAAAAATATAATGACACGCTTGAAAAATAGAGAAAAAGGTAAAGGGTATATATATGGGCGATATTATCTCCTTGTGCGCGCGTCGCCGCGGTGTATATTCCTCCACACGACACACACACACACACACACACACAGTGAGAGAGAGAAAGATTGGAATGAAAGCTCGCGAGGGTGCCCCCTGCCGGGCGCACGCTGCGTGTGTTAATTTGAATCGGGAGAGATTACGCGGCGACTCCCTGTCGAGCGAGCAGCCATTTTGTATCAAAACGTCGATAAAGGAAGTCCGCTTCTTTTGCAAGCGCGCAAGCGCGAATGAGCGATCGCGCGAGGGCTTCACCAGAAAGGAAAAGAGCGAGTCCACGTTAATGGCCTCGCTCAAACCTCAGATATTCAATTTATATGCAATTTTCATAATTTTATACTCATTATTATTTTACGCTAGAAGAATAACAACAAAGTATGCAAATGAGAAATCGCTAAATGCTGAATCACTGCTATATTTAATATCTTTGATTATTTTTATGATACATTTTTTAAGTTACTACTTACAATAAAGCGTACTAATAATTATTTTTTATTCACAATAAACTGCAAAACTGTTTATATCAAATAATATTTCAAATCAAACATTTTAAATCTATTAATTTATGTCTGTAATGCAAACCTAAGTGACTAGAAGTACATATCCCAAGTAAATGTTAAATATTCTTTGTTGAACATAGTATCAAATAAAATCTTCAAATCGTTATTTAAATATTCTCTATCCAATCGAAAATTAACATGTAAACGTATTCTAAACTTAACTTTTTCTGTAACAATAATTTTGTTCAAACTTCAATTGTATTTTTTAAAAATAAAATCTTAAAACGTGAAGAAAAAATAAGAAATATAAGGTATTATATGAAAAGTGACGTAATTTAATTCAACTCGACTTCACTGCTTCGGCGCTATGATTCTATCTGCACTCCATAAATATCTCTGAATCATCGTTAGTACTCATACAAAGTTCTCTACGTGCATAACATTCCTCTCTGAATCTTTTTGAGAAATCTACCGTAAGTTGTATGAAAATAATGCTAATTCTATAAATAATTATAATTCAGCTTAAAAATCTATCTTGTATCACATGATGTTTTTTTAATCTAAACTGATTATTTTGAATTGTAAAGCTCAGGTTTGAATTAATTGAGCAAATGAAAATCCGTCGGTGCTTGATGAACAAAAGCAAAATTACTATTAGACCCGGAGAGTTAGATGTCGCTGAATTCCGATGAGCGAATGGCCAGCGCGAGAGAAATGGGAGCGATATATAGAGACAAAGCTATGTAGAGAGAAGAAGCGGCAGAAAGCATTAGAGAGAGGGAGAGAGAGAGAGAGAGAGAGGCATTGCGAAAACGTCACTCATAATAGCACGGACAATCAAATGCTCATCGGGCCGTGTCGGGCTATTTGTCTCTGCGGAAGACGAGCGGACGTTGGTCGCGGGCCGCCGATATTTCGTTGTGTACATACATACACGGCGATTGTTTGATGCACGGCCGATTAAATGATCGCTCCGCGCGATTTCGCCAGAGATATAGCCGCGAGCGCGTAAATATCGGAATGCCTGCGCGTATTGTGTGTTGTCTGACCTATCGCCTCTATCTATGTAGCTACCAGCGATTTCCCAAGTAATTGCGATGCATTCGTAAAATTGAATTAAAAATC
Source organism: Eupelmus urozonus (assembly GCA_900480035.1). NCBI lineage: Eukaryota > Metazoa > Arthropoda > Insecta > Hymenoptera > Eupelmidae > Eupelmus > Eupelmus urozonus. The sequence continues at coordinate 67,782 of UELX01000507.1, forward strand.
TGCCATGTTTGATCAACAGTCAAACCGAGCATGCAACCTTTCGCGCGCGAACCAAGCTTTTTGTTGTTCCATTGTTTGCTTTGGCTTTTGCTTTTGCTTTTGCTTTTTACTCTCATCCCTGCCGATGGACGAGCTCTCAATACTTTTTTTTTTCAATCCATGTTTTTGTTCCTATACTGACCAAATTCTTTCTTTAACATTTTGCCAGAAAAAAATCTTTTAAACCTGAACTGATTCGAAATTTTTTTATGTTTTTTCTTTCAGATAATTAACAAATTGATTGCAAAAAAAATGTTCAAGGCCTATATCGTTCTTTGTGATTATGGAGCATTTCATTTTGGAAAGGAAGGAGCACACAACAACAACAGCGTCGCGTAGAATCGTTACGAAACTCTCCCCAGCGTGACGAAATAGAGCAGCGTGGCGATGGTGAAGCGCGGAGGGGGGCACACTGCCTATATACGAAGCTTTCGCTTCCGACGGAAAACCGCCCCCGATTGAACAAGAATACCATGCTACGACCGCCAACCCCCTTGTATTTTCATTGTGCTCTCTCATATCTATTCACGTGTTTGCCCAAAAGCGTCTATGTGTGTATATATATACGCGCGACTGCGTGTAACACCCCCTACATGAATGATCTTACACGTGTTATTATGTTTTTCTTGCGCCGTAATGTTGTTGTTTGTGAATTTTTGCCTCGATAAAGCACATTTTTTTTCCCTTGAAATTGCTACTTGCTTTTCTTTGCTGCTGGCTATTTATTTTTATTTTTATTTCTTTGGAAAATTTGTTCCATGTCCTGCACTGAAACAATCGCAGCTCTACTAATAATTGGAATGGACTTACCCACAGCTAGTGGATATGGACCAGAGTGAATCATTATTTGTACTTACCTGAAAAAGAAAAAAAAAGGAAAACATTAGTTAACATGAAATAATGATAATCAATAATTAAATTAGATATATTCGGAGAAAAAGGTGTAAATGAAAGAAAAAAAGAGTAGCATCTCTGTAAGAAGCGCTCTTTTATTTAGGTGCTAGAAAGCAGCACGTGCAGTAGCCAGTGTGTTTGAATGTCTCTTGGGCGCTTAGTTACACGTTCGAATCGGCTCGGTAATCTATCCGTGAGTCTTTCTCTGGCGCATCATATACTCAGCTGGCGGCGCGTGTTTCGCGCCATCGCCGGGCTCTCGTGTATCTTTCGCGTATTTCGTTGCAAATTTATCGTGGCTCGCGAAAAATATGAAAACTGGTTTGCCGCTTGAGTGGTCCGAGCGCGAGCGCGAGAGAGGCTGCACACACGCGAGAGATGAGATCTTCTCGAGTTCTTTCCCTCCCCCGCGCGCCGCTCCACACGAACAAGCCTAAGGACACGAACTGAGACGTCTGCTCTCCAGTATATATGTATATACGTATGTACATACATGCGTATGACCTACCCGAGCCTTTTTCCTCCACTGCCTTTATTTATGCTTATGGAGAAGCCACTGCTCAGAGTGGAAAAATTGACGGTATTAATATAGTAGAAAGGCTACGTGCTGTTATCTTATTCTGGCAAGTTGTTTACTTTGATCAGTTCGTTGATAGAGCCACTGTTAATGCGCTATTTATGAGTTTATAACGATCTCAGGTAAATAAATAATGTTTTCATTATAAGCTTTGTGCTGATGATGAAATGTCAAAGCTGTAACTTTGGATCCAATTAATCGCAGATTAAATAGAAAAATTAAAGACCATATATTCCTATCAGATATACAATTTAATTTACATGTTTTCTGGTAAAACAAAATAAACTTGTATGATAAATGAATAGCATGTACTTATTCGTTGCGTTCTCGAGCCTATCTTGCGGGTAGTATGTGTAAACATATTCATATAAAAAGATTTTGCATTACTTTGGACCAATTATTGCATGATCTCGTAGATATTTATTTTTCATTATTAAAAAATGACAGATTATAATTGTAAGGAAGAAAACAACCTAATTAGTAGGCACAAAAGCTGTGGTAAAAAATGAAAAAGAATACGTTAGAATGGAAAAAAGAAAAAAAATGGAAAAACTTTTTAAAAAATTTACGAAAGGATAAGAAATTTTCTTTAACCTATCTGCCACTTGCGTGATTTTAAATTAAACTGTGACGTTTTCAAATTAACGTTTTTGCCCTCATAGTACTTTTACCCTCTCTTTCTGGCTCGACATAGCTCGAGCCACGCATACCTTTTCTCCTCTCTCCTCTCTTGGCGCTTTTCCGTCGGCGCAGAGCAAACTTGCGATATTACCGGCGGCGGGGCTTTTTCGTCGGCGGCGCGAGCTCGCGTAATTTAGGTACCAGGAAATTGGTTTTCTCGACAATGAAATAGAAGAATGCGCACCGCGCCCGTGAGATGCCAGCGGGACGAAGGTACGAGGAATTAAAAAAGTAATAGAGCTGGAAAGGGAGAAGGCCAATGGATTTTCGTACCTTAGCTTATTGTGCTTGTCTCGATATTATTAGACGCATGCTGGAAAAAAAAGCTCTCCGATGATACGTCGCCGGAATTAATTTCTCACGCGCGAGAAATATGAAAGGAGCATTGTTCGGCCTTCAGTCGAGTGCGTGTGCTGACAAGACTTCGTAGAAGAGACTTGTTTTAAATTAGACTGAATAAAAGGATCTATTCACTTTGATTCAACGTACGGGCTTTTTTACACATTTATATTTTAAAAATTCGAAAAAGTTTTAAGTATAGTCAAAATGACTTTATTGTTAAAATAGATTTGACAATAAGACAAGAAATTGAATATTACAGCTGCACATGAAAAATAATCGACATCCAAAAGGCGTCTGTCCAACCTGTCAGTTTCTACTTAAACTGAAAAAATTTAATGTTTTTCAAAATACTATCGATTTTACAAGTTTCTTCCATTTAGTTGGGAAAATATTATAGTTAATAATTTCTACAAGGTATAAACTTATCTTATCTTGGAAAAAGGATTAGAGTAATGAAAAAGCTCAATTTCTGTTTACAAAGTGGTTAGAGGAGGATAAGAAGCGCGCGAATCCGTTAACGAAAGAAAATTATCAGCGATATTTCAATGACGGCACGCACAAGCTATTTCTATATGCGCGCACGATATCCTCTTCTTATAATGAAATTCCCATGAATCTTTAAGACATTTTTCCTACTGTAATCACTCCATAATTCAGTCGCGCTCACAACAAAAATAAGATTGGTCGAGGCAAAAAAGCTCTCTGAAATCCTATTAGCGCAATAAATAATTACGCGAAGACGTCGAATGCACAAAAGAAGGACGTAAAAGAGGACGTATATAGCGAGGAAGAAAGAAAGAAAGAAAGAAAGAAAGAAATAAAAAAAAGGAGGAGAAGGAGCTGCGAGCGAAGAGGCCGCAAGCAGTGGAGAGCATCGAGTTTGTTGAGCGTTGCGCTCGCTTGGATTGAAATAAGATTGCGGAAGTCGAGTCGGCTACGCACTGCTGCTTGGGCTCATCATCCTCGCGGCGGCATCGGTGCGCACAGAACGAAGGCCAATTGGAGGCTAATTATCCATTACGATCGAATTATCCGTAGTACTGGCTCGCTCGGCGCTCACGTGTATATATATATATAGCTACGTAGGCAGAACAACAAGAGAGCGAGACTTAGTTTCGCTGCGATACTTGTAGAGGATAGCGAGCGAAAACAGTGGAAAGAGGAGGGCAGGTTAGGTTCGGTAATTGCTTGGTCGTCGGATCTGAATAAAATACGAGGCTACCGGTGAGTCGAGTCGACTCGTCTCGTCCGCCTGTCTGTCCGTCAGGCAGCCGCCTGCCTCGGCCTGTCTGTCACTCTGACGTGGGAAGACACACGAGGCGCGCGCGCGCGCGCGCTCACTGTAGCAGCGCTATACCAAGAGAGAGGGAACAGAGGGAGAGAGAGAGAGAGAGAGAGAAGAGAGGCCCACATCCACCCGGAAGGCAACCTACCGAAAGCTAGTTACGATTGTTCGGAAACTCGCCAAGTCATGCGAGCCTGCAAAATGCGCACAAGCTCACGTGCGAGCTAGCGCGAGGTGCAATTTCGCAGACATGCAATCATAATCAACGTTAAGAGAGCAAGCAAGCTAGCTCAATGTATCTCTTTCTTTCTCTCTCTCTCTCTATCTGTGTCTGTGTGTGTTTGCATATGGCTGTGTAGACAACTTTCTACCGCTGATTTTGCTCTGCATTATTGAGCCCTTTCTGTGTGTGTCTGAGTTTCGAATCAATCAAGTTCACTCCGAGGTTTTCTATTATTATTTCAATCTAACAAAGTAAATTACTAGTTAAGGTCTAAGCATTGTTTAGAAATAAACAATTGTTTCAATAGAATCGTTTCTTTAATATACTTCAGCGGATCTAGAAAAACGTTGATAACCCATAAGCTTATATATACATGCAACTATAATGATTGCAAGCCGATCGTGCTCAAAATGAAGCACGCTAGTCTGAGATCGAAATCGCTGGCCGAATAATTGAGAAATTGCATTGCAATGCATGGGGCCTGCTCGAGGTCAATTCAATTAGTCACACGACGGGGTGCATGTGCGTTCTGACCTCAGAGACTTGGGCCATTTTCATTTCCGTAAATTCGCATTCATCGAGGCGCATCGGTGCGCTTCCTGTAATTTAACAACCGAAAAGAATTATCGAGATATCACCCACGAAACAAATTCAGTAGGTATGTGCAAAACCGCTGCGATTTTCGACGGAAGCGCCTTCTTTTGCGGTTTTCACATTCTGAATACTTCTTCCTTTCACAGTTTCCGCTCTCGACTTCTTTCAATGGGGCAACAGTTAATTTTTTTGTTGCTTTATTTTAGTTTTTATAGCTTGCATAGATTATTTGTCGGATAATTTTTATTATATCTACAGTTATATTTCCTACGCGAATAACTACGTCTATATATAAAACATTTTTACTATCTATTTTAACAAGCAAATATTAGTTTAATAAAGTATTTTTAATTTTTTGTTTCCATTATAAATAAAAGAATTTAATAAAACAAGTATAATCATAGTATTCAGTTTAACATGAATTTAAGCAATTTGGCCGCTAATTCTTTGAACCGCCTACTCCATAATTGATTACATGCAAGTCTCGACGCTCACCTACAAATAAACGCGCATCCCCTCTAGATAAACCACAAATAATCGCAGGCGGTGCAGTATAGTGGCGAAAACCGCAACGCAAGCGGCCAACGAAACGTAATACGCACACAGAGACACACATATAGACACACGCACACTTGCGGATGTAGACGTGTCATCAAAGTATGTCAATGGCCCCTAAGGCAAGCTGCGGTAAACCGCTCAGTCACGTAGGTGCACTAATGCGGGGCCCGATGTGTGTATATAGCCTTTCCCCTAGCTATCTTTTTTCTTAGAGACGAAGGGTTGCTCCGAGTCATGCGAGTTGACGTGTCGACAAGGCGGCCGGTAACGTGACGCGCTCACGGGCTTAAACGGCCCCGAAAAACGAAGGAGAAACAGAGAGAGAGAGAGTGGCTCGCTTGCACTTGTTCTAGAAAACGATATGCTGTCGTGAAAGCACAATCCTTTTGAGAAACCTGTGTTTTACTTGTGAGAGCTTGTGTATTTTAAGCGAATCTTTTCCCTTCGTTTTTTCTCCTTCTTTTAAGCGAGTCACCAGTTATGTATATATGATACGAGCTTTTTTCGTGAGTAAAGATGCTTCCGAGATGATGAAGAGAGGTGAGTCGCGCTGGAGCCTGCGCTTGCGCAAAGTATTAGTATGTTATTTATCGGACAATTAAGTGTAGCGTTCTTATTGGCTACTTTATTATGATGCCAAGTAATCGCTTTGTGGTAAATAACGCAATGCCCGTATCTTTGGTATTAAGGACAATCGTTTTTTCCAGGATTTGCAAGCGCGCGAGCACGCAGCCAAGACTTTCTGCATTAAGGTATTACATTGTGCAACCTTATCTCAGACGGCCAACAAGCTCTCCTAATCTTATATTTATGCGCTATATTTTTATAAACAATCAGTGCTTAATAATAATTTATAGACCTTATAGATGCATATTTTAATTGATTCTAGAATAGAATCTATCATACACGATTAACAAAATATGTTAATTCAAACGAGATATAGCTTAATAAATTAGATTTAAAAATAGTCTCTTTCCTATTAAGTATTAATAAAGGCATGAATAATTGAAAAAGAAAATTACTTAATCAACCGCAAATTGAGGGCAGTGTTGAAAAAAATATAATAAAATTTCACTTTGATAATAATATGTCAAAATTATTGTTAAGGTAATACGAAAAATTTGCATTAAAAAATTGTATTTTTTCGAAAAATTCCATCCAACTCATCAATTTCGGTTTGTCCTGGTGCCTCAGATTCGTGCTAAAATATATTGCAGCGCGAAGGCTTGACGTGGCGCGAACCTAGGTCAAGACTTTCGGCGTCTCTCTCTCTCTCTCTCTCTCTCGCACAAGAAGAGCGATCACGGTCATAATTTATAGGATTCCCCATTCATCGGAAGAGAGAGAGAGAGAGAGAGAGAGAGAGAGAGAGAGAGAGAGAGAGAGAGAGAGAGAGAGAGAGAGAGAGAGA